>JAOEHY010036731.1:0-16887 GCA_025447955.1 Psilopsiagon aurifrons | reverse complement strand
AACATAAATAGCAACTCCCCCTCCCCGCCTACCAGGCCTGTCTTTCCTAAAGAGCCTGTAACCTTCCATTCCAACACCCCAGTCATAGGAACAATCCCACCATGTTTCTGTGATGCCTATGATATCATACCCCTGTAAACGTGCACACATCTCTAATTCTTCTTGTTTGTTCCCCATTCTATGGGCATTTGTACAGAGGCATCTGAGCCAAGCTCCAATTGAAGCCGTCTCACCGGCTGGGGTAGATGAAATATCTCTACCTTGCTCCGAATGCTTACTGTAGGTGCTGGCAAGTGACTGGGGGTGTTGGGATGGAACGATGCCCCCCTCCTCCAACACATTATCTTATCTGATATACTATCTTAACATTTGCTTGTCTGTGCATTTAATATCCTTTCTAGAAATGTCTGCTACTGTGCACAATGTTGGTTTGGTTACCTAGTCTTAATGACTAAAATAAGTAACAAATGTCTGTTTTACTAACTCCCCAAAATAGACTAACTGGAAATAAATGTAAGAGCAGATTTTTAAGAATGGAGATTTTTATGTCCTAATTAACTGCACAACAACCTTGTAGACTTAGGCTTTCCTGGTTTTGTCTGTGCATAAAAGACACCACAATTTCAGAGGATTTTTTCTTTTTGCTGAAACACATTAGTTCTGTTTCTTCTCCTGTCACTAACCCAACTGCTGCATACAGATTATACTGCCTGTGCCAATTAACTAATCCAATAGCCATCATACAGAATGACTCATAACAATGATCACCACACTGATTAAATCTTGCACTAACTTTTGCCACAAAAAGCTACAAAAACATTTCACTTTTCTCAAGAGTTTTACAAAAACAATTCGAAGCTTTCATTTATTTTTTCAGTGCTGTGGCAGAATAATATTTTGCACCAAATCAATAAAAATTTCTATTACTGAACATGCTGAACATTAGAGAGGAATATACAGCGAACATCTACAGCATATTTCTGTAGAGGCAAACATACTACAGTAGAGAAAGCTCCCTTCCCCCCATAAAAACCTACTAGAAGCTTATCAAACATATAAACTATTTTAGAGCTTGAACAGGCATGTCTTTACTGGTCTTAGGTAAAATATAAGAATTCTTATTCTCAAGATATATTACAATTTTCAGTTTACAGAACTAGCCATGCTGGAAGCCATCAGAATACTTTAAAATTCCAATCAGAAATCCCTATTATGTCTTCAAGCTCCAAATTCTCTCTAGCTTTACCAAATGGTAAACATCTCTACTGTCTTTACATTAACACAGCATAAGCCCAAACCATCAACTTAAAAGTGAAGTACTGTTTTGGTTAAGTTTCTAAGTGCATAACAGCAAAAATACTTATGGCCTGACTAAACTGATCCCTTTCTACAACAAAATATTTTCTGTTGACATGGGAAGAGTAGTAGATATTGTTTGCTTGAACTTCAGCAAAACATTCATCACAGTTTCCCACAGCCTTCTGGACAAGCTAGTGAGATACAGACTGGATGGATGGTCCATAAGATGTGTGGGAACTTGACTCACAGGCTGCACACAAGAGGACAATAATCAGGGTTTTACACTCAGGCTGGCAGCCTGTCACAAGTCCCCCAGGGATCGATGCTGGTCCCATGCTGTTCAGCATCTTCACAGATGTCCTGGATGATGGGACTGAAAACACCCTCTCCAGGGTGGCTGATGATACCAAACTGGGTGGTGAGGTGAACATGTCAGAAGAGAAAGCATCTTACAGAGAGACCTGGACAGGCTGGAAGAATGGGCTAGCAAGAATGGTGTGAAGTTCAACAAGAGACACATGCAAAGTCCTGCACCTGGGATAACACAACCAAAGAACCCAGCACAGGCTAAGACCTGTGTTTCTGTGGAGCTGCCTTCCTGAAAGGGACCCAGGCTCCTGGTGGACAACAAGCTGAACATGAGTCTACAGAGCACCGCTGCAGAAACGAAGGCAAATCAGATCCTTGGCTGCATCCACAGGGGCATTACTAGCAGAGAGAGAGACATGATTGATCACCACACTGTTCAGTGCTTGTCCGGCTGCATATGGAGTACTGTGTCCAGTTCTGGTCCCCACAGTTCAAGAAAGACACAGACAGACAGTAGGGGGTCCAAAGGAGGGCCATAAAAATGAAAAAAGGGCTGAAGAACTTGCCTTGTGAGGAAAGGCAGGAGGAGCTAGGCTTTTTCTGAGGAGAGGAGCAGGGAGGGAAGGCTCAGCTGCAGTATTCCAGTACTTAAAAGCCATATACAAAGGGCACAGAGAGTCTCCCTTCACAAGGAGCCATATGGAGAAGACAAGGGGAAATTAATGCTAGATAACCTCATCTAAGCTCCTCTTCCCATTAAACACTGAACCAGATGATTTTTCAAAGTGCCTTCCAACTTGGGCTGTTGGAATTCTGTAATTCTATGACTCTATGAAAGTTGAGAGTAATATGTGGGTAAATCAAACTCCATGTCTGAGACTTCTGCTAACTATGAGTACACATGGAAACAAATGTTACTTCTCCAGAGAATTTTTAGCTTCAAATGTCACTTGCACACCTACATAGTATTGTTCTCTTCATTCATTATTTTGTAATGATTTAAACTTAATGAGCAGTTTTAACTAGATTAGAAGGAGGAATAGATGTATCCGAAAGACAGCTGAGGAACCACTGCATGTATCAGACAACAGGGTATTTTTTCATTGAAAAGAATCATTGGCCCAACTTTGTTTTAAGGGACTACAGCAACACGTCTTTCATGTACCCAGTCACATCACCCCAGGAAAGCTACTGCACAGGCCAGCTCTAGCTCTGGTATGGGACTGGACAGGAATGAAAGAAGTGAATGAGTAGGCAATATTCTGAGGTGCGTTGGGTATCCAAACAGCCTGAGCCTGGTAACGTGAAAGACCTTACAGCCAGGCACTGTAAGAAACAAGGGAGGATGTGTTATTGCTGCAGCAGGTCATTAAGAGATACAGGACGTAGAACACAAATCCAGAGGACACAGGGATTTTTTAACCCTGTTGCTCACTAACCAGCTTGTTTTCACGTAAAAAGAACCACACCCCTGCCCATGAAGTAATGCCTTTGGAATTATTTTCCTGTCAAGATTTTTCTGTTCAGATTAAACAAGTTCTGTTTTGATTGCTGTAGCAATATGACTCATTTTCACATTCCAGAGAGTAAATGAAAATCCTACCCAAGTACCTCATTTTTCAACAGTATTCTGAACACTAACCTGAAGTCAGCTTGTGAAGATGGCAAGAAAAACTTAGTGTTTGTCTGGTTAGCAGCTGTGAAGCCCTGCTGCTTAACTTCCTGCCAGCACCCCACAGCAATAGTGAAGGTGGATGCTGGCATTGGCATAGTCACATAGTAGTACCAGCTCAAGATACCTGTAAATAAAAAGAACATTTGTATAGACTCATCACTAACAGCACACACACACAGAACTTATCATTTTTATGTACCTTAGGTTTTGGGCCAAACCTACCACCTTACTTCCTGTTATTTTTGTTGAGGAAAGAAAAATACTTTCATTGACACATAAAAGCAGTCATGTAATTACCATGGATTCAGTACTTTTCATTTACACAAGCAACTTTCTTCAATCTGTTGATGTTTTTATCTATAAAGAAATCATCCATAAGCGGGATGTGATTAATGCAGCTTAACATGATCTTATTGTCATTGCCTAAGAACTGAATCAGATATGAAACCTAATAGCAACCTCAGATCCACACACAGAGAAAAATCAAAGTCTTTCAACCCTGGATCAGCTACCTTATGGTTTTGTCCTGACAGTATTATCTCACATATAAAATCTTTCTTTGTGTTCTGGACAATACCAAGCTGATAGGCAAGTTCTAACAAACACCACCAGTGCTCGTGAATTCAACCTGGAAATCTGAGATACATGATGTGCCAATGAGGCAGTGAGAAATCAAAGCTTAGAAACAGATGGGATATTGCCTAAATCAGAGATTTGGTCATGATAATCCAGAAGCTGTTAAAACATGTTTAGAGAGTGTACTAGAAGGTAAAAAGATGGTAAGTCTTACCATCATGGGAATACAGTGCTGGAAGACAATAGTATAGTATAGAATGACTGTACCTATGAACATATTTGGATAAACTGGAGGCGTTTATGCTGGACAGCATACTTTTCATTAATCTAAATGTTGCTTTGGTTTATCCATTTGCCTATTGAAAAGAATATAGCTTCAGAATTACATTCAAGTACTTTTTTATGGTCATAAATACAGTTACTACACCATTCTAATAGCTTTATCACTCTCGGAAAAAGCCTAGCATGAAGTTACAACCTGCTGAATCATCCGCAAATAAGTGTAGCTGTGGCAACTGTGGAAACATACAAACTTTGATTATTTTAAGAGAATATGTACTTGTTCTTTTGCCATAGTATTATGACCACAGCTATGGAAGACTATCAAAAGGAAAAAAAGGAAAAAAAAAAACCCCTAACAAATCAACAATAGAGTGGAAGCCACAAGGCATAGGGGAAAGGAAATAAACAACTGCAGCAAAGAATCTGTGAGTTTCCTACCTTAATGCCCACAGAAGATCAAGCTGTACAAAGAAAGGACAAGCAAAAACAAAGCCTCAACAGATTTTCCACCTATTATTTAGTATGACAAAACAACAGTGTTTGTAAAGTCCTCTGAGAGGAAAATAAAGCCTCTACCTCTTACATGCACCAGCAACCACTTGTACTCTCTCACTCCATTGTACTTTTGGCAACATTCACCACTACCTTCAAAAGCCTTTTGTCTGTATTGTCCGCCAGGTGAACATATATTCCTCCTGTAATTTTCCTAACTTCCCGCCCATATGTGAGCACAAGGAACTTACCTGCTCAAAACACATTAGGAACAAGGTGGATAACTATTTTCCAAATTCCACCTCCTCTTTTTTTTGGGTTTTTTTTTTTTTTTCAATGAACTTACTAAAGCTACAGATGAGCTAAGGCAAGTAAATGACACCTGGAGAGAAGGAAGTCACCCAGGAGAGCAACAATTTATTATTCTGAAATACCAAACTCCTGATGGGGAGAGTTTCATTGACTCACTGTCGTTAATACCAGCTTTCCCACTGACTTAGATTTGTACACAAGCAGGCCCACAGGTAGGCTACAGTACTGCACTTTGTGTGGAATCTGTTACATACAAAGCATTACAGAATGTTTTATGCAGTTATGCTAATTGTAAAACCTTAAGAGTTAAGTAACAGCTGAGCAGGAGTAAAAATGTGAGGAATCGTAATGGAAAAACTAATGTGTTTTCAGTTGAGTTCTGAAACAAGCAGAAACGTCAAAAGGCAGTCACAGAAACTGCTCTAGATGGCAGAAGGTATAAAGGAGAAAGCTGTCACAACAGTGAAGAGATTTGCTAGAGGGAAAGTGTGTCTGTGGGCCTGTAGTTTGCAAACAAAGGGAACAGAGAGGGTTATGGTGAGAAAGACGTTCAGCAAGACAAGCTAGAGCAATCAAGACCATAGAGGTTTCTTATAAAACACAGGTAGATTGAATAGAACGTCAACGTGAATGGGGAATTAGTTTAACAGTCCAGGGAAAAGAATAGCTTGTACTGTATTCACAAATACACATGTATTAGTGATGAACATATGCTATTCAGATCTGCAGCAAACCCTACAAAAGGGTGAAGGTACCAAAGTCAGTTAGCTTTTCTTGGTATGTGTTTTCAGATTTCTCTAAATTTGGATTTCCTGAAGAAAAGCAAAGCAACTAACATACAGATCCTGGTCTTGTTTCCATGCCCCTTGCATTTTGCAGACACTACAGAGAGCATGTGAACTCCGAATACTCCCAGAACAAAATCCAAGATTTATACTGTCTTTACACATCTAACTGGGGCTCAATCTATCTTCTGCATTCATACTCTCGAACTGTTAAGGGTGACTATATACTTTTACCACAGCTGTTTTGCCTTGTACAGCTGAAATCACATGCTCTGGCATGACAACTGAGTTCTCTCTACAGTGTGTTCACTGATCGGCAACTGAAACAGTCTTTATGTTGGCATCAGTTCTCTACAGCAAGCACCATGCATTAGTGTTTGAAGAGTCTAACCTTCATTTATCTTCTGTCTTTTCCCCTCACTACTGGTAAGACTGTCTTCCAGGTTGCCTTTTTCTCCATAATTTCCCTTCCTTTAGCTTTCTTCAGCTCAATGGGATTTGTTTCGTTTCTCTTTATCTCTAACCTCAGATCTATCCCAGGGTATAGACTGTGATCACAAGCTCCATGCTACTCTTCCCTTTCCCTGGCTGCCCACTGCTTTGCAAAGGGCAGCCTTGGAGACAGCACCACCTCCAGGGTAAGAGAAAACAGCGCAGCTGAAACGAGAAGATCGCTTGCTTTACCAAAACCAGCGTTTTGTACCACAAAAATATTTTCAGACTCAGCAAGGGAACGTTGGGAAGAACAAGAGGCTAAGCTGGGGCTTGCCCATGGAATAAACAGAGGAAAAGTGCACTGGTCCTTTTATTTGTAATGCTAATACCCTCTCACTACAACCAGACAATTTAAAAGCAACTTGATTCCTACACATAATTATTTTAGGTAATTATAATACTTTGAAATATTTTCTCTACAAGTAATTCTGGAATATTTTTTAAGGGTTTTTTTTTTCCAGTTCTGCAAAGCAAATCTATCATGTCATAACTGCACAAACTGTACAACAACAATCACCACTCTACGAGCTGTGAGTGGAAAACTTTCCATGCAAAAATTAGAACTACCGTTAACAAGGGTAGGAAATAATAATCTATTTATAATTGTGCAAAAGAACAATTTAAAGGCCATTTATTTCTTCTACTTGAAATAATAATGATGAATGACGTAATTACTTCTTAGAATTTTTAATTCATTTAGCTATCTTTGAAAGCACTAAAATTGTTCTGAGTCCTGTGGAGCTCATTATAACTGAAGGGACACATAACAGTCAGTATCTGCTAATGCCAAATGCAAGAACATTAAGAGTATTCTTACTTCTAGTATATTTTCTCTCAAAAAGTTTGCACTAACACAAACAGCACAAAATACACACAATATCCATGATTTACTAAAAAAAAAAAAAAAACCTACAAAACTCATCTACCTCTAGGGAAAAAGAGAGAGAGTCCCACACAGCCTTTGATATACAAAGTAAAGAGTCCTAAAGAGGACTAAGATCACTCCAGCTTTCTAAAACTCTTTGTAACTCATAGAAATCTTTGATCTCATCTGAAAGCCAGAATTTCCCACAGAGCACATTCATGCCAGGGCGCAAGTTCAGCACTGGCTTGGAAGGATGAGTAGTGCGTGATGAGCTGTCAACTCCCAAGCTGTAGCTCCCGATACATGCTGGAGATCAATCAACACAAGCACTGGACTCTTCTTCTGCCTTGTGAAAAGCAAGAGGAGAGCAAACAAACAGAAGCAACTACTGTTGCTGCTAGCTACAGAGCAGTACCAGTGCCTTCTCCACCACTATATTTCCTATCAGTAACAGAATACACCTTCTCACTGGTATCAGAGATGGCAAAACAAAATCACGAGCTAATAATGTAACCACACAAAGAGCAAGCCAGTCAATTTCACACTTCATGGTTGGATATTTACTTCTTGAACATGAATTAAAACAAATACAAAGGTGCTTGTGATCAAATATATTCGCACCTTCTATGTGTTACAGCAATATGCTGAAGGAAAGTAAAACTGTCAAGTGCTGAAAAATACATGCATCGGTTGAATGGTTCACATTATACACACAGAGAGGTCCCTGTAAAGCTTTCTGCCAAAAGACGTTGTCAATTACATTTTTCTGATAATTTTTTTATTTTCTCTAAGTACTCCGTAAGGAATGCTTTGTATTTTCACGCACTTTTAGGTCATACTTGAACAGTTACAATATGTACTTGAGTAAGTGAAGTATCAGTATTTTCAAACAAATGTGGCCTCACTTTATTTCAAACGGCAGGATGAGCCATAGTTCAGTAAGAGGCAGAATGCAGAAAAGCAACATAAAGTACACTGTTACCAAAATCTGCAAATACAAGTGGCAAGTGAGGAGTTTGTCCATGTTACTAGTCTAAATAATACTCTGGCTTACAGCATCTGCGCATCTAGAGATGCAGGTCTGTGAAGCAGAATGCAGAGCTCTGTTTAAAAGAATGAAGGTATCATCCTTGCTTGTTGCTCTTTTATTTTCTGTCTGCACACTTGTTACAATGTTTAAAGGAAAAAATATTCAAATAACTTGTAATTCTATTCAGAATAAATTCATCCACAACTGCTTGCCAAAATAGCAACTGCATTTTGAAAATATATTTTTGTGTTCTGCTGGTTATGTAGGATTTTGTAAATATGCAGTACAGCAATAGCATACTGTATATAAATAATTTGTCAAAGAAAAAGTTATTTTCATTGACATCACCCTGAAAAACTTTTAGGTATGTTTTACAAATATAAAGACAAAATTTTGAACTGGATAGATTTCACATGCCCTGTATAACTGCCTAACAACACAATCTATGTGGGACAGGTTATTTAACATTACAGACCACTTTTAACTTTTTAACTCCTAAGGTCTTCTTAATTAAATTAATGAGTTTGTATTTCTAAATTCATTAAGAATTTAGCCAGTGCTTCAGATTAGCACTTGAGTGTTGGGTTTTTCTGGTTCTTATAATATTTCTCAGAATATTATTCTTTCCCCTTCTTTTCTCTATATCTGTTTTGCAATTTTTTACAATTCCAAACAACTCTCAACACTTATTTGTCATTTCCAACTGTACATAAGCACCGAGATAATGATTAAGTCTTTGAGAGCTATTGGAGCAAAATGCCTACTACCTCTAAAGAAACCTAGCAACTTTGCATCATGACATCAAAATTAGCCTAAAATTGTGTGTGCCCCACATAGTCCATAAGCAGAATCTTCCACATTCTTGGGAATTCCATTATGAGGAAAGATAGAAGGAGAGAATGCACTAGGTGCTCATGCTGCTTCCCTTCAGTTAAGTTCAGCACAAAACTTTGACATTGCCACATGGCTCCTAAAGGAGACAGCTTTAATGCTCCTAAAGGAGACAGCTTTAATGCTTCATTTGGTTCTTCCCAGTTCACACTTTCCACTCAGTGCTTCAATAGCACAATGAAGCTAAAATGAGTCACTTCTTCCCTACTAGTCTTTCCATTAAAGACTTCTTATGGCATTTCTTGCTTTCACATTTCATAGGAAAGGAAATATACTGGGTTAGACTTTGGAAAATTGAGAAAACACAAACAAAACAAGCACTAAACACAAAAAATAAACCCAAACCAAACAAAGCCTTAAGCTGACACATGAATTACCAACATAAAGTAATCCACTGCAACAACTACAAAGATTTAAATAAAAGCCCCTTCTATACTCTGTGGGTGACAAGGCTGACTTTAGGTGACTAAGCCCCAGTGCTATCATCAGTGATAGGGTACTCTGATGTAATTCTCAACACTCCATCAACAGCATTTTTAAAATGGTTTTCCCCACAACTAGTTATCTTTTTTCTTTATTTAATATAAATTTTTAACATGTGTTTTAAACTAGAATGACAAAACAATGTTAACAAGGAAGTAATTATTTTGCAATACAGTATTTTCAAATAGCTAGTTGGTCTAAGAAAGTATCAATTTTAACTGACCTGACAATTTTTACTGCCTGAAATTTTTCCAAGGTTTCTATTTCTAGAAATTCACATAAGCATCCTTCTTGCTCTTAATATTTCATACCACATAACCACCACTGAGGGACAGACAAGCAACAACTCTTTAGAAAGGTGTAAGTGTGGATTAAATTAAACAAACAATGATGGCAGAGCTGTTCTACTCCGAAGTCAACAGCACTCTTGCTTTCTTGATGTGAGACAGGAAAGCAGTATTATCCAAGTGAACTGAGTACTCATCATGGCAGCTTTCCATATTTCAGCAGCAGAGACAAGGCTTGAAACAGGCTTCACATATGGCCACAAATAATCAGATAATTCCATGCAAATGGATTAACTGATGGTTCTCAAATCAAGGAGTCTTTCATTATTTTTTTTCCCCCTCAAGAATACATTTGAAGGGGAACATGAGAGGGTTTTTTTCCCCATAAACACCTAATTCCAACTGTTTTCTATACGCTACTTTTCACCAGAACTATTTATACTAGAAAATACTGACCTAGTTTGACAGATTATCTCAAAACCATGGGAGCAAGACATACTTTCTATTATCTGTAGAACTGCCTTAAAAACTTCCTTCTTTGTTAAGACAGAGGTTTAGAGAATAAACAATACCTAAGAAAAACATTTGATTGCTTACTGCTACACAATGTATTATCTACCAGTGCCAAAAAAACCCAAAGACCAGATTTGCAAGGCACTGACCTGATATTCTTCATATATTCTTCATATATTCCAGGAAACAGAAATGACACAATGACCACTTCTAATCACTGGCATGCTGATCTATACTTTGACTGGAGAACTAAAACTGGAAGTTAATAATTTACCAAGTCCTGAAGCTGTCACGAGCCTGATAAGATACCTCATCTATGAAACGTTCAACTGTAGAGTGATTAAATCAAAGCAAGTTCATGACAAGTGAAGTTTAGGTTTGGAAAAAGTAAAGGAATAAAACCACAGAAAAAAGTAATAGAAGTAATACAGCAAAATGTAGATGACTTGAATTCTTATTGCTAACCTGAGACCTTGGGCAGGTAACTTAATGACATGGAGATTACAGATATGTAATCAGACAAGTAAGTGCTTTTCAGGTTAGGAAGGTCATTATTTCAAATGCTACATATCTACTAAGCTATAATTATAAAACTATTGAAAATAATTTGCTATAGAAAGTACATCTCACCTTCTTGAAGCTGGACTGGCTCTGCTGAGTTTTCACCACTCATTAACACCACAAAGTCTGCAGCTGTTCGGACTGAAGCTTGCCACGTTGACAAGGCAACAGGTGGCTCTTGGCATGGGAAAAGAGCTCTGTTGTTTATTGGCGATCCCATCGTGTAAACACATGGCCTAGATGGAAGGAAAAGAGACTGAAATTGGAGTTACAGTAAGAAAGAGTGCACTAAGTTTTCTATCAAGAATCAAACCTACTGTTGTACTGAGGTATTTATTTTTAACCTCGGCTCTGTCGGTTTCAAACCTGTATGACATGAACCAATCAACATACAATTTAAAGTCATTTAAGACAAGATGAAGAAAAGCAAGACTGCCACAATAATTTTTACATAAACTAGAGAAGAGTAACTAGTCTTTCACCTCATCTGCTTATGCATGAGCCTGCCAGCCTTATATAATGGCTCTCAGCTGAATCCATAAGGCAAAAGAAGGCTCTGAGTATCTTCTGACGATTTGCCTTTGCAAGGCTTCATTGACACCTTTGACACCTCCCTGTTGTCATCACAGTAGTGCTTTAATGATAATTAATTCCATTTGGAGGCTCATGCAAACTGTGAGCAACAGGTCAAGCCTTGCGCCTTCTTTAGTCCAAGCCCAAATAAATCCTGACTGTTCTGCATTTCTTCTTGCACTAATGTAATGCATGTCAGCTCACCTGCCTTTCAGAATTTCAACCACAGGGCATACAATGAGAAGCAAGTATTTCTTTCCTATCAGCCTCAGTCTCCTTCTTGCTTTTTATGTAGCAATCTTCCTTGTAGTATTGTTCTTTCTGCAGTTTCTCTAGCCCTCTCCTAGGCATCGTCTCCATCCACTTTCAGCTGCAATATTTCATGCTAGCCAATTTCTTATTAGCAGCTTAGCCACAGCTGGGAAGATAACAAGGCCTTTCATTAACTCCTACCTTACTATAGTTGGTGTTCAGAGGTAATAATTCTTCTTCTACTTCTTTTGTTGCATTTTGCAGTTTATCTAAATTCCTAGTACTCAAAAAGTTAAGATTTTCAAATATAAATTATATAAATTAAATATAAACATAACACAGTAAGTCTATATAATTTATAAATCATATAAACTAAACACAGTGAGTAGGTTTCTCCAGATAAAGAAAATCTTCAAAGCATCACTTCACTGCCCTGAGTTTTTAAAAACCTATGATATTTAAATAACCTGGGAGTATGACAAATTATTTTGTAAATGCTTGAGGCTAAAAGTATTTTGATCAGTATTTTCATAACTTGAGTGTAAATATCATCAAAACACTTTGGAAAATAGAAGACAAATTTTTAGGGCAAAACCTACTTTGAAATGGCTAAGATCTGAGTATCTCCTTTACTCCCATACAAACAGCTCCTCCATTCGAATTACTCCCAGAGGAAAGAATTCGGGAGATACTGATGGCCACACATGAAAAATATTCTGAGTATCTTTGCCCTGTTGTCAAAAGTGCTATCTATGGTATCGAATCCAGAGCTGTCCATGGCACAGTCAAGTTACAGTGGCTTAACTAATACAGGCCAGCTTGATCTTTCAGTGAAACTGCAGTTTAAGTAGGCCTATGCACAACCAGAAAATGAAATTAATCTGGCTCCCCCTGCCATGTGTCAGAGTGCATAGAGTAGGACACAGATATCCATGAAGGCTCAAAAGATACCTGTAGTTATCTTTTGAGAAAGTGTTATCTTTTACCCAGTAAAACACAATGCACAGCTAAATGTAAAAGACCAGTAATGTGTATAAATCTTTAATTAGCTTTAATTCTTTGGAATTAATCTACTAAAACTGAATCTGTAACCAACTCTGATAATACATAAAATACTTGGGTTTCCTCCTAGAAAAAGGAATGGTGAGCTCACAAGGAAAAGTAAGAGCTTGCTTTTTTACCTCCTACGAGGTTCTGCTTTCTCCTTGTAATGCTAGCTAAGAGATACTGGACATGCTATTTATCCTAAATCATACGTTTACTGGGAGGGGATGGGGTGGAAAGGATGGCTCCTCATTCATGAGAACTTAATTAAATACATAAGATATAAAAAGAGATCCTAGTAGAGATTCTAGGAATAAGGGGAAAGGGGGGGTAGGCTACTGATGTATGTATTTTACTAATAATTTACATGCATTTGTGAAGGTGATTTTGCTGGTTGCCGTTGATATAACCCAGTCTTAAGAGTATTATAGAGGATGGGCTGTCCAAGGAAGTTGTGAATGCTCCATCACTGCCGGTGTTCAAGGCCGGCTTGGACATAGCCTTGGGTGGCATGGTTTAGTGAGAGGTGTCCCTGCCCGTGGCAGCGGGGTTGTAACTCAACGATCTTAAGGTCCTTTCCAACCCTAACTATTCTGTGATTTTCATACCCTAAGGGAAATATCACAATGACTGGGGAAAAGGGCTAGCAGAACAGCACTAAGCATAGTGTTACAACGCTGTGTCACATACAATACAAACATAACATGGAACAGACGCTACCAAGACCATGAATGTAATCTTGTTCTCAGACCTGCACACCATAAAGTGGTTTACAAATAATGTCAATAACATTTCACAGATGGGTAAAATGCAGAACAGTGAACAGATTTGATTTGTGCTAGCGTTCAAGCTGTGCCTTCAGGCTTAGCTTCAAGCCTCCCAGTCCAACAGCTTTCTTGCTGGACTAAGAAGCATCTCATTATAAGAAATAATCATATGACTATCTTTTATCCTAAAACATTTTCATTCTACAATACATACACAGGCAGGTCACAAGTGGTCCAATTCAAGGCCCAAGTAGAAAGGGAGTTAGAAAAGTGAAGAAAGATTGGTCAAGCACATAATCTTTCTTTTCAAAACAGTCTCCTTTCCGCTGCTCATGTGTCTTAATATCATTTTTATACAGGTCTGCTTACTAACCTCATTATATCAAATCAAAATGTATTCAAATATGTCCAAGTCTGCAAAGAAGATAGTAATGAAACATGTAAAATCTAAATTTCAAGAGGAAACTATCAGAACAACAATTACATCAGTATTTAATTAGGTATTTGTATATTCACAGTAAGGCCACCTGGAAGCTTGACTGGCAGCATGCCATCAGCTGAGAGGTCAGCTAACATTAAACAGTTTGGCTTTAAAAGGAGAGTTTATAAGGTAAACTCATTATTTTTTCCTCATATTTTTGTCCTGGGTTCAGCAGTAGCGGTCATTTTTCTCCTTCTTAGTAGCTGGTGCAGTGTGTGTTTTTGACTTTCAGCCTGGGAACAGCACTGATATCACCGATGTTTTTAGTTGCTGCTCAGTAATGTTTACTCTGACCAAGGACCTTCTCAGTCTCGTGTTCTGCCAGGGAGGACAGGAAGCCAGGAGGAAGCAGAGACAGGACACCTGAACCAAATTAACTAAAGAGGTATTCCATACCACAGCACATCATGCTCACTATATAAACTGGGGACAGTTACCCAGAAGGGCTATATCACTGCTCAGTCAGGCTGAGTATTGGACAGCATGTGGTGAGGGGTTGTATTCTCTTCCCTTGTTATTTCCCTTATCATTATTATTGGTGGTTGCAGCAGTGGTTTGAGTTATCCCTTAGTTACAGGACTGTTCTTATCTCAGCCCACGGGAGTTACATTCTTTTGATTCTCCCCCTCATCCCTCTGGGAGCCAGGGGAGGAAGAAGTGGGGGAGTGAGTGAGCGGATGCGTGGTTCTGAGTTACCAGCTGGGCTCAAACCATGACAGTTGTTTATGGCACTCAATGTGGGGCACGAAGGGCTGAGATAGTAACAGATCTGACCAGAGTGTGTCTAATCGTATTCGTGACAAGCATTCATTGTTTCAGATTAAGTCACTCATCAAAATGCTGATCTATTGGCTCTCAAAGTTGTTGCTCTTGATCTCACAGTTTCAGCATGTCACACCTTACTTAAAGCCAGTGTTTATTGGCTGGGGGGCTTGGGCTAAAGTTCTTGTTTCACTGTACTTCATAGTAATGACTTGTAATACAACATACTCATTGATCACGAAACTGATCTGGCTTGCATTCCCAGCATGGTCATCACCTCTATACTTCGGGAGGTATATAATGGAAGTGTTAAGCAATTACACATCTTTTTTCCCCTCCTCAGGTGGTCAACCCGTGAAGGAGACATTCCCTTACACCCCCAGCTCCCCCATCAAACTATTTACAGCATCATTTGAGAGTTCTGAAGGTTCTGAATGGCCTCTGAGTACCCTTGAGACCTGCCTGCTGATTGTGATGGGGATCACCACGTTGGCACGCATACAGAGTGTGTTTTACCCACAACCATTTCGTCTGATATCAAAAGTTAAGCAGAGTCAGGTTTGGGCCTTGTGTAGGGTTAGACGATGATATAGGAGGACCAAGAGATTTTCCCCAAGGCTGGACACTCACGAGTGGCAGGGTGTGTGGGATAGCATGGGCAGATATCTGGGCCAGTGGGCCCCTCCAGTGCTTTGGAACTTCACCACTGAGTAAGCGCAAAATCCAGAGAAATTAGTAAAACATTTAAATGAGGTGTGTTGCCATCCTGGTCACACCAGAGAGGGACAAATCACGTCACGTGCTGGGGCCCGGCCTATGCTTACAGAGCCCTGTTCAACTCTATCAAGTGCCTTCAAAATGAACGAAACGTCACTGGTTCTGATGGCAAAGCAACAGCCAGCACAGCTACTCCGGCTCTAAGCACAGCAGCTACACCAACCCCAGTCACAAGTACAGAAGCTATGCTAACTCTGACTACAACAGACAACACAGCTACGCCAGCTCCAAGGACAGTAACTATACCAACACCAGTGACAAGTACAGCAGCTACTCAAACCCAGACAGCAACAGACAGCACAACTGCTGGTGCTACTCAACACCCAAGCACAGGGGATGCACCAACCCTGACAACAGATACTGCAGACACTCCAACCACAGTGACAATCACTGCAGCTAAACCAAAGGACCAATTCGTGCCCGTATCAGTTGCCCCTGTATGCAAGGGTAAAAGCAAAAAAGAGACATGAAAAGCAACCTGTACAGTGAAGAAAGATGAAGAACCAAAGCACTTACTACACCAGACAGCATCTCATCAGCAGTTATTATTACATGTAACAGAAGAAGAGGAAGAAGAGGTGACTTCTCAACTCCAGACCTCAACCAAGCTATGGAATATATGAAGAGATTTTACCCATCAACCAGGGGAGCACATCATCACCTGGTTGCTCCGATGCTCGGACAATGGGGCTGAAGGTCATGAACTAGAAGGCAGGAAGTTAAGCAGCTGGGATTACTTGCTAGGGAAGGGGGAGTTGACAAAACAATTGCAAAAGAGAAAGAGTCTCTCAGCCTCTGGAAGTGGCTCTTGGCAGCTGTGAAAGAGAGGTTTCCATACAAGGATGATGTTATGAGTCATTCAGCCAAGTGGACCACGACAGCGAAGGGCATCCAGTCTCTGAGGGAATCACCCATTACAGAGATGATCTGTCGCAGGCCGGATGCTGAGATTGCACCCATAGATCCAGATGAAGTCAAATGTGCACAACCCATGTGGTGGAAATTTACAGGGAGTGCACCATCATTGTATGCCCACTCATTGGCAGCAATAATCTGGCATGACGTAGTACCACCAACAGCAGATGAGATGATTCATAAACTCCAAGAGTTCGAAGATAGTCTCACCCTTTCCATCACTTCAGCTGTGGAAAAACTGTCCCAGGAGGTCAAACAACTGACAGACAATCTGATCTATCCAGCTCCTCATGTGTACCAACCCACATCTCAGCTATTAACAGAAGGGGTCCTACTGCTCAAGAGCAAAGATATAGGAGGTACAAGCCACAGGCCACACTACAGTTTTACCTGCGGGATCACAGAGAAGACATGAAGAAGTGGGATGGAAAACCTACCTCAGCTCTGGAGGAATGGGTGCG
>JAOEHY010036730.1:63427-146966 GCA_025447955.1 Psilopsiagon aurifrons | reverse complement strand
AAAAAAAAACCCCCAAGATAAAAACCACAAAAAAATCCCAGGGTTCATTTGCAATCACCTTCAATGAGGCAAACAGCAAAGTCTCATAACCCGATTCTAATACATGGTATGCAGTCTTTTGAATTATTATTTTATTGCACTTTAACAGTCAGCTGCAAATGACTGCTAGCAAGGACAACAGCAGAAAAAATGAAGGAAAAGACTACTTTAAAATATTCTCCTTTGGACCTTCTTTGAAGGACAGAACAAGAAATGCTTTCAAAATCGTGATTTTCTGAAGGGTGAGGATTTAAAATCTTGGGAGCTGAGATTCACTGGTGGACAAAATTATTTCTGGAAAAGCACACGCTAATGGGTATTAGAGAAAGCTTGTAGCATGTCAATAACCTTGGTTTTAATTTTATTTAGGAAGGCCACATGGTTTCAAGGAGATGATCTTACTCCAAATGAAATTTAGACCTTTGCTTTGGTCATAGGCATACTAATTATTCACACGTGTATTTGCTACTACGTCTATGCTACCTTTCTCACTCTTTCAAAAAATAACAAAGCTTAACTAATATTAAAAATGTGGCCAAGAAACTATGATCAATACCTACCACAAACTATTTCATCCCCAAATATTTTACAAATGTAAAAGTCAGAAATGTAGGTCTCATGCAAGCAGTTCTTTCACAACTATGTTCATGGATTCTCTGATCTCAGTTCTCAAAGGACTACTTAAAAATATACAGTAAAGAAAAAAGAAAGCATGTTAGAGAAATATTAAGAGACAAACTTGAATGATAACTGCTGCATTTGTTCAGAAGACTAACAGGACTTGAAATCAGAGCCCACTATAGTTCTTATAGTGAATAATTAACCTCATTGAATTAAAAATGCCAACTATTACACACAGGTAAAATTTCCTATATTGATTTGGTCTGTGGCAGAGAATAGAAAACGGAACTCCAGACAGAGCACATCTTTTCATCTGCTTGTCCTGAATTACAAAGGAGATAGAGCTTTCATTTTCCCCCTTTTGTTCAGCAAAATAACTACAAATTTTCCTGTGGTAACCAAGATACAAGCCTGATTTTATTTATGTTACCACTGGCTCAGCCTTAGCATGATTTCATACGGAAGCAGACCATATTATGGAGCCAGCTAGAAGGATAGGACCCTGCCTATCCTTATAAGACCAAAGCAGGCAGATTATTGTGCAAGAAAACTACTTCTTCATCTGGCTGGGAAAAGAAGAGACGAGTTTTACTTTTAGAGGGCAGATATCAAAGGAAGAAACTCCTGGATCTACCTGGTAAGTGACTCTGACCTGAACAATCACACTCATGTTTTTTTATCATTAGTATATTTAAGTACTGACTTGCATGTCCAGAGGGTTCCTGGGTCCTTCAGCATTCACCAGTTTGAAGGAGGGCAGGAAGTATGCTACGAATGCAAAACCTCATGCCCACATCTGCCTCCTTTAGGGATCTCAAACAGGGTGGAAAGCTGAGACCTAATCACTAGATCATGGGTTTTTTTATTCCTGACAAAAAAAAAAAAAAAAAAAAGGAAGAAAAGGAGTCTATCTGACTGTTAGACTGTGAAGGGCACTATACACTGACAGATCTTTAAGGCTGGGATCTTTAGGGCAACTTGGCAACAGTGAAAAGTAAAAGAAGCTCAGTGGGGCTTTCAGTTGTATGGTGGGCATGTCTTCAGTAAGGCATGTATACAAGGAAGAAGAACAGAGAGTCTGGAATATAGTCTTAGCTAATTCAATGGATGTGGTAATATAGTTGCAGATTTACTCATACTCAAACACAAGGGTGCACCTAGAGACACCAAGCAAATGAGGGAGTGGAAGGGGAGATGGAGCTAATCCTATACAGAGATGTTTGAGAGTGAGTTCCAAACCCAGTTCTGGAATCTGCTCCTCCTTTTTACCTCACTCACAACTGGCATCTCCCCGAGACAAAGTCGGGAGAAGATGGGATTGGAGCAGCACTGTACAGATGGCCCTAAGTCTTTGGAGTGTGTGCAGAGGGAACCAAACAGTCCACCACACACACAACAATCAGGAAAATATTTACAATTACAAGTTAAAATACTCCATCTACCTCCTTGTTTATCTATCTGCTGTCCAAAACATTTTGCCCTGGGACTCTTAGCTCTGCCCCTGAACAGCCATTGCCTAACCTCCTGTCTGCCAGCAGCATCTGGGTGGGCTGGGATGGGTCATGTACCCCTTCTGGCAAAGATCCCTTCTGAAAACAGGTGAACATGCTGTTTTTCCCAGGGAAGGACTGCAATGATTGAAAAGAAAGGCTGAAATGCACCTCAGCTAACCTGAGACTCCTGCAATGGAAATACCTATAGCTGAGCTAAATGCCCTGAACTCCTGCTATGGTTGACAGAAATAGGCACCGTGGGGCAATTCATCTCACCCCAAAGAGGGCAGCTGAAGTAGGTAAGCCACACTGGTCCTTAAATGTGTTCCTCAACTTTGCTTACAAAGGAAAGTTAAGGTGGATAGATACTTTCACAGCAGAAGTCTACTTTTAATGGGATGAATCCAATCCACATTCTTTTTAGAAGGACTTCAATACTAAAAACTCACTGTACTAAATGCCAGTAACAGGAGGTGAAAAACTGGCTGGGGGAAGGATTTTAAAATGGGGTATTTTATTTTGCATCCAGAAACAACAACATTCCCAGCCAGTTTAACACACTAGAGAGAGCCATATACAATACTTGATTTAACACGATACAAAAAAGAGCACCTGATACAAAAAGTCTTGCACTGTTGCTTTGTCGTGTTTCTCCAGTGTATCTGTGCCTTGTAATACATCTGTAGTTGTACAGTCCATCTTCATTCTGTACGTCTAAAATATACAAGGCTCCCGTGGATGTGATGAGAAATCTAGGTCCTGAAAGACACAAGAATTTTCAGTGTTTAAAATATCTCCAAGTTGCTACTGTGTTCTGCTTGCTCACACTGAGGGATGGATGACAGAGCCTGTAGGTCCTGAAGATTTTTTGCCAGAGTCTAGAAACTGCCAACTGTAAGTTTACTAAGCACTGACTGCAAATGCATACAAAGCTATCAATTCATGTGCACTTCTTATAAAAAAAAATGGTAGGTCTCTGTAAGCAAAATGTGAGGAATGAAGGAAAGAAACATGTCATAGTATATATCACAATCAACAAACAACACCCAAGAGGCATCTGAAACAAAATATATAGGGTAAAGAACCAATGCAGAATTTAGCCCCATTTAAGTCAATATTTTGCAGTGAATGTGATGGAAATTCACCAGCAGAGCTGTACATGTTAGAAAGGCAGTCTGAGGTGGCATGAATAATTAAACAACAGCCAAAATGGCATTTGTTGTCCAGGTACACCAGAAAATTTTGGAAAATAGTCGCAAAATGTAAAACTGAAGGGATCAGTAAAAGAAAGAGAAACTCACAAAAAAGGAAGTTTTTCCCCTAAGAATATAGGACGTATTTCCTGAAGGGCTCAGGCCATAAGGGCCATGTACTACACAGCCCTGCTCTACATCCTGCTTCAGGTGAGACGGGAAAACAAGGACAACAAACCCAGCCTTGATGATGCTGACTACATTGCTGACCCTAGTGAAGTTGTACACACCTGCACTAGCTGCAAGCTAGACAGCTCAAGTGTCAGGAAGAGTCCCATCCCAATGTGCCCGTATTTCCTGTGGGTTAATACACTTCAGGCCTCCGCAGTATGAGCTAAGTTTTCTGCAGCTCAGTACTTGCACAGCCAAGCTACTGACAGAAGATGAATTAATATATTATCTGCTCTGCTGGGGACTTTTTTTCCTTTTTAATATTACAATCTGTGACTAGAGAAGCACAATGTAAGCAGGTTGACAGACCCCATGTCTGAAAGAAGGGCTTAACTAAACTGCACAGGACATGTTAGTTAATAGCCAAAGGTGTTTTTATTTATTTATTTTTAAATTCAACACCAAGAGGTTTATTTCAGGAAGAAAATTAAACCCAGAAAAGTGACTGTCCCCCTAAAACTGAACAAGATTGACATGCTCATGGTCAGCATTTCTCCCAATGTTCATACAAACAAAATAAGAGAGTTGAAATTTACTTCAAAGGTATCTTCTGTTATTATTATTATTATTATTATTATTATTAGCTCTTGAATAGGCACATATGTACAAATGTGCAGTTTTGATCATTTGACAATCACAAATGCCTCTGTCCTGTTTTAAATGAATTTTCTAAAGCAAGGCCCAAAAAACCTGACACCTACATGGTACATGTTTACTCTGAGGGTTTCCCCATATTTCAGTAAATGCAAGTAACCTGGTTAGAATGCATTGCAAACTTGAGTCTTATCGGGACTCTTTCCATTTAAAAAATAGTGCAGTCTAAGCTATGTGATACTTTTGTAAAACTTTTACACTGGAGAAAATGTTCATAACTCCTCTTTTTTTGTGTCTCCTATTTTTTCTCCATTAGTTGATAACTCTTACAGTATAAAAACCTGTATCAATATACTATAATATATACCCAGCTCCCAAAGAAGAAAGTGCACAAAGACAAAACCCATTATGAACTACTATTCAGTAACATGCAGTAAGAAATATTTCCTTTTCTTCAGAGCTCTGTTTGAGCAAAGACTTTTTAATAATTAAGCATAACCAGAGTGCCTGCTCACAAATACATCAGTGGGAAAGCAATTCAGCAAAGACAGAAAAGAAATTATATCATTAGAGAGGGCAATCTCCTTTAAACTCCAATCTAAAAGAAATAGAAATAATAATAATAATTTTTTTAAAATATGAAAAACCTCCCACAACAACTAGTCCCAGTCCTTCCCCTCCAATATTTAATATCACAGGACAGGACTGACCCTTAGAGCAGAGAATACTGAATAAAGCAAAACCAGCCCACCTCTCTCATCCTCGTATGCATACTGCATTATAAAATACCCACACTGGTGACTTGTCTTGGCTGACCCTGTTCTGCTGAAAGTCAAGGCACATGCATGGAAGCAGGTCACAACTTTGGAAGAGCATAAGCCACACTGCACATACCCTTCTGAAGTACTTTGTTCAAATAATATGGGTCACGGCTAAGAAGTATATGAACAAAATAAATCCCCTGAAAGGAGGCTACTTTCCTGCTTTCAAAGAGGAAGAACTAGGCAAAGGAAGGTGCAAAGGGGGAGGAAGGACTGGATGGCAAAGCACTCTCCTCAGCCATGAGCAACACTGTATTCCAGGCAAGGGCTGGGTTTACAGACTAGAGAGATTCCTTCTTATACAGGTCCCATACTAACTTCATGTTCCTCTGAAAATTTAAGTGCTTGCATACAGAAGGCTTGTGTTTCAACACAGATTTCTTACAAATATATTGTTGAGTGTATTAGAAAAAGCACCTGAAAAGGTAATATTTGAGTTTCCCAAACAGGTGTCTGAAATACAGCATTGAAAAAGTCACAAGAAAAAAAGAAAACTATCTTGCATCTTATATTTTAATACTTTAGTTGTAATGTTTAAAGGAAATTATATAGACAGTTAATAAGAATGAATTAAATTATATAGACAGTTAATAAGAATGAAGTTAATAAGTTAGTTTCTCAATTACTAATAAGTTATTTGCTAGTCACAAAATAGCCTGACTTGACCAAACATTCTAATGAGGTTTTCTACAAATATCAGGCAACTAACAGCTACCTACTAGCAATCAGAAAGCATAGTCTGCAAGTATGCGGCAATCACCTAATGAACCCCCTTAGCAATCATAGGATTGTTCTTTACCTGCTTTCAGTCATACAGCCCAGATCCAAAGCCACAGCGAAGGAAATCCTGCCACCTCTTACAAAAGCAGGTTTTTAATGGTTCACATAGAAGAAGTACTTCCTGTCGGTCAGAGAATAATTTTTCTTCCCCCAGTTGATTCTCCCACTATAACTCCCAGATATAAGGGAGTTATAAGAGAGTATAAGTTATAAGGCAGTTATAAGTATAAGGGAGTCTGTAAGGGTGGTGAGTCACTGGAATGGGTTGCCAGGGAATTTGCGAATGCTCCGTCTCTGGTGGTGTTCAAGGCCAGGTTGGACATAGCCTTGGGTGGCATGGTTTAGTGGGAGGTGTCCCTGCCCATGGCAGGGGTTGGAAATAGATGTTCTTAAGATCCTTCCCAACCCTAACTATTCTATGATTCTATGATATGGTAAAATGACCTATGTTAAATATTTCTTCCTTTTTCTTTTACAGTCCCCAGTTACTGAGACATAAACACTTGTCCTGTTACATCCTATCTCATCAACATATAGAGGCACTCAACACCTGAATCCTTTAATAATGTTTACTTTTAACCCTGACTCCAGGTTAGAAGCATATTTAGAATTTTGGCATGAAAGCCATGAGCTGTTTTACTTGTGTGTCACGTGCACATTCTGCACTACTGAAATATAAAGCAAATCTATTTTTGCCAAGAAATACATTATGAGATCTACAGGTAATTAAAGCACAGTTGCCTTCCTTAGTTTGTAGGCAACATAAAATGACATCTTCAGGTGATAGGAATCACACTTAAGGACTTCACTTACAGTATGCTGCAAAGGCAATCTATTGCTTCTGTTTCTGTTTTTTAACTGCACAGGCAGTTCAAATGTATGCTTGCCCACAGCAGCGTCACTTATCTGGCAAACCCGCCAGGCTGTTGAATCAGAGCTGTATATACCATGCAGACATGGCCTCTGCAGCCTGGTCAAGACATATATCAGATTTTTCAAGATGGTAACTCTGCTAACAAACTGTGCCAGGGTAGATGTCAGCGGAGAGGCTGCTCTGCTGCTGACACGTCACAGGACAAGGAATACATATCAATTTTGGCCATTTACGTCCCGACAATAAATCTGCATGTGCTGTTGCACTTGTGTCAAGTGGAACCTAAATAGCTGAGTAACAGAAATGTGTTCATTGTACCATGACTTCATGTGGCTTTCTTTTTCTGGGATTCAGATTCACCTTTGCTAAATATATGTAACTCCATTTCTACAAAAAGTCACGCTTCTGAAGTTTTTCTAGCATACACAAGTTTAAGATCATACAGAATGTGCCCAAAGTTTATAAAATAATTCCTCTCTCCATGCTTTTCTAAACCCTTTCTGTTTTCAGAACCCCTGCACAACTTTTAGATATCGTCTACATAAGCCATCACTAGTAATTAAATTTGTCTCTTTTCTTAGGATAAGCATGAAACATCTGTCACAGAAATTAAGTTAGAAAACCAAATGCAGAGTTTTCCTTAAAACTGCCAAAAGCTCACTTCCTCAGTATTTCTACCTTCACATATTACTGCAGCTAACACTTGCCCTGGAATTGAGTCCAGGTAAACCCATGGAGTGGTTTTGAAAGGCAGATATATATATAAATACATAGATTTGTGTGCTATTACCAAATCCCATAGCACTGACTTATGTTTGCAAGTGAAGCCTTCCCTCCTCAGTCCTGGAGGAGTTTCCTCTGATGCAGTTATACATCTGGGTCAATTACGGTACACTTATTAAAAGCCTTCCACTTAACAAAAGAGGTTTGTGAAAACTGTGCAGAGCCAAGAAATTGTTCGGTGTTATCTTGCTATATTTTTTAGAGAAGTTACGAACATACTTGAGCTATCTAACACTGCTTAGATCATCTTCCTGTAGGAAATTACTCAGCATAATAAAACCTTCACTTAACACATTATCTAGAGATTTTTGCCTCACCCTCTTTAAAGATAACTAAAAGTAAATAGTTATTGCCACCCATTAGATAATATGCCAGAGCATACTTTTCTCACCAACACACATTGTGAGTAATTGCAGGGCAAAAGCTTTTTCTTTTCCTTTTTCTTCTTAATATATTTTGCATACTTATATAATGCTTTAATAAACAGCGCCTCCTTCTACTGTAAAAATGCAAGGCAGGAAAGCTGACAGAAAAATAAAATGGGAAATGCATGTAATTTCTGTCATCTTCTAAATGGAGAGCATTTTCATTAAAACTGACAGGCTGTCAGCTGTGACAAAACCAAAGTGTTGAGTGTTCTGCCTTCTATACTTCAAAAAGTGTTTAGAAACGCACTAGGATGGGAATCGACAAGCTCTTATTGCCCTGTTGATCTAGGGGAGTGCTTTCTTCTTGAGGCTCATTTAATTTAATTGCTCCAGCTTTGCTGTAACAAAGTCTAATATTTTTGACTCACCTACTTCATATGCCAAATAAGGATTTTTTTTAATGGAACATGCTTTCACATAAACTGAAGCTTTTTGTTTGGTTGGTTTTTAGCAGGCTTCAAGGGAGGAAGGCAGAGAAGCCTCCTTCACAACAATTAAAAAGTACATTGTCAAAATATAGCTTATCATTCCCATTTCTTATTCCTCCTCAGTAGTGTTTGTATTAATGCCTTCAAAACTTGATTATAATAATTTCAGCATCTGATTTTCGGAGACATTGAAAGCTTACATCTTTTATGGCTGTCAACACTTGCTGCCTTTCAAAACCTTGTCTGATATCTGTAGTATTTATTTCATTCAAAGAGTTCAAAGGGTGCTAGGAACCCTTACAACCTTTTGCCTTGGTGAGGTGGTCAAGCATAGCAACTTATTACTATTTAAAATTTAAATGTTTTACAGAGAAGGTTACTGAGGTACATTGATAAATGTGCATAAGTCAGTGGAAAACCATAGAATGGAACCCATAATTCTTTCTCCAAAATCCCATGCCTTAACGTGAGACTGAAAACAAAATGTATAGATCCAAGGACTAGAAAGACCATTAGAGTCATTCATTCTCACCTTTCATGCTTCACTCATTAACTCCTGTACCAAATCCATATCTGGAAGTTAAGCTATAACTTTTTTAAAAAGACATTAGTCATGTTTAAAGATTTATTGTAAGCTGAGAGGATGTGATACCCCTAGGTAAATTATCCCAATGGTTAATTATTCTCTCTTTTGAAAGTTAGTGTATTGTTTTTGTGGTCTATCTGGCTTTGACCCCAGATATTGGATCTTACTACGCCTTTGTTAAAGATTTCCTCTGCAATCAGAAATCTTCTGCCAATTTAAGTATCTGCAGAACATGAGGAAATTAACTCTTAAACCATCTTTCTCTTTAATTATACAGATTGAACTTCCTAAATCATTTACTGTGAATTATTCATATCTTGAAATAATCTGGTTTTTGCCCAGAACCGTAACAACTTTTTAAAGTTCTTTTTTTAATTTTGGAATGTGCACATGAGTTCAGTAATGTTTATGGCAATCACAAATGCAAAATGTCACCACTCTTTGTCTAGACAAATTTTGCTTCCACTTATGCATCCAGGAATTACAGTAGTCATTTTATCAGTGCTAACATGCTTCAGTTATTCACTGAAAACTGTGGTCTCCTTTTCAAAGTCATCAATTTAGAGAACAGATTTCCCCTATTCTGTAGATGCAATCTATTGTCTATCTGACTTGATACTAGAATTGGCCGTATGAAAGACTACATGTTCAAAACGGACCTCCTTATCATACGATCCAATTTCCCTGTGCAGCTCACCAAGTCATAACACCATTTGCCATTACACAAATGTTTGAACAGTTTGAATACTTTATCAACGTGACTTTCCTTAACTAAATTTCACTCATTAATGGAAACTTTGAACTTATATCTTCATCTGAAATACCAAACCACTTGATTTGAAGATACATATTTCAAAGTAGTAAGACATTGAAGAGAACAAACAGGGAAGAGGAGGAGGAAACTGGGTCATACCTAGGTTTGACCAACTTGAACTAAGGGCTCCGAATCCCACAACATTTTAGAAACACACCCCTTATTTTACTATGTGCTGACTAGTGCCTTAAAAAACCTAAGGACTTCATTAAAGTTGAGCTTCATTAGTAAATCATGTGTTTGTTTCTCTAAGTGAGAAGAGGTCACATTAATGACTATGAAATTGTGCTTACGTAAGATTTTTAATGCTTTCCATTAGACTGTATAATATCAGAGATTAAAATAAATTTCACAGGTCTGAGTAATAAGTTAAAATGATTCTGTTTAGGTTTCCTATGTGAAATTGTTCTCATGTATAATTCATAAGAACATGTGAACATTTTCCTGTCGAATTAGTGCTTAATATTCTTGTATGAAACTAAGAATATTTTGAAACTGTAACATTAATTATTCTTTTATCATGCCCTTTTACCCCAGCATGCTGGTAGTTTTAAACAGGGGTAATGTTATCCTCAAGATCATTTAAAATATCATATTTGATTTTCATTTTGCTGGAAACACATCTAACGGCATTACGTTATTGCAGTCTAAATTGGGTTGATAGAAATGAAGAGAACAGATGGCTGTTCTAATAGTGTACCAAATGTTAATACAGAACAAACAAACTTTTATCAGCTCTACTTGTCTCCTCCTCTGGATAGAACTGCTTCTGCTAAGCACATTTCTAGTGTGACCTGTGCACAAAGGGGGAGAAACCTTCCTACAGAGCCAAAGTAGAGAGTAACCTATAACTCAGTTTTATAACGCTGCTAGAACATCATTCTCAAACCAAAGCACTCTACTGCTCTGGGCATGGAAAATGTGCTAAGAGCAGCCATGCTTAAACTGTGTCCTGAAGTCACAATCCTGAGAATGCTTTAGATTCTGAACAAAAGATTAGATGAGGGAAAAAAAGGCATGTAGGCAGGTAAGAATTTCACTTTCCTAAGCAGCACTCACATACTGTGCTCTACCTACCTGAGACACCTGGGGTGTTGCTCAGAGTAGGTGGTGCAGACAGTCAAAACATGATGACACTCCTCTGACCAGCCCAACCTGTCCCCTGGTGATGTAGCCAAATCTCACAGGCCCTGCTGGCAGACCTTAGAGAAGATAAAACTGATTTTTTTTTTGGTTCTTCAAATTCTCTCAGCTCTGCGAATTGCACTTTTGGAAAGTGTTGCCCTCCCTGTCTGGAACATCACCTGCAGCTGGCTTCCAGGAGAACACAAGCATGAGAGAGTAAAGCCATGCCACTGCCCTTCCTTAAGTAGGGCAATGACCTTTCTTAATCAATCACTTTCAATTACAATGAAATTAGTCCTCCCTTGTATTATCACCTCCACCATTCAGGCACGCCTGCTGAAGAACCAATTACTTATTTGCATTACATGCCTGGTCTTTGTCTCTCATAGATCTGGGGTTTGATAACTGGAGAGGCCACCATGATTGTGATTCAGGGGTAAAGCTTCTCAAGTGTCACCATAGTATAACGTTACTCATGAGGAGTTAAAGGCTCTGATTTTCACATTTTTTCCTGTCAGAAAGAAAGAAAGAAGCATAAAAGCAATAGGAAGTGTATGTCTGAAGCAAAAGAGGCTGCTGCCATATTTAATCTTTTGTTCCATGCTCCTTAAAGTTCACAGAGATGCATCTCTATCATAAGAGTGAGCTTGCAGGTCTTAAGTTTTCTTCAGTCCCACAGGAGAGAGAATTCTTTATTTTCCTTCTGGTTTTGGGGGTGGGTGTGTATGTATTTTTGGGGAGGTTTTTTTCTTGTTTATTATGGATTTTGGTGGGGATTTTTAGGTTATTTTGTGGAGGGTCTTTTTTGTACCTCTTTCGTTGGCTGTTTTGTTTTGCTGTTTTTTCCCAAAATGAAATTTTGGAATTTAAAAACAAGCCAGCAACCTCATATGAGGTATCCGTTTGTACTATAGGCACATAATCTGAGTTCAATTAATAGTAACTGAGTTTTTTCTCTGCAAAGAATTAAGGGTGTTTATAAAGATTTCCAATCCTATGGCCTGACATGGTTCCAGTTGTAACACGGATTCTTAACTTTGCAAAATTTATGTAGAACTGATACCTCATAACTCAGATCTTTTCATACATCATCACTCGTTAGCCCTCCCACTTAGAATCATAGACTCATAGAATCATAGAACAGTTTGGGTTGGAAAGGACCTTAAGATCATCAAGTTCCAAGCCCACCTGCAATGAGCAAAGACAACTTATACTAAACCATGTCACCCAAGACTCTGTCCAACCTGGCCTTGAACACTGCCAGGGATGGAGCATTTACTTCACTGGGCAACCCGTTCCAGTGCCTCATCACCCTCACAGTAAAGAACTTCTTATATCGAACCTAAACTTCCTCTGTTTAAGTTTGAACCCACTTTCTTTGCTTAACCAGGTCCCTCCTCAAGAAACATCTATTGTGATGGGAGCTCAGTATTAAATATGACATTCAAGTAAATCTGTTACTGAGAAAAGGAGCGAGGTCATGAAATAGTTTCCATTTGATCTGTATAAGTAGAAAAGCTTAACGAAGAAAACAGTTAACACAAAACTGTTATTATTTTGGTACATATAGCTCTAAGGAATGTTAGGGAACAACTACGTCTTTCTGTATCTCTCCAAAGAAAATGGCTTTAGAGAAATTTCGATCCTGTAGTGTTAACTTCTCCATTTTAAAATGACTTATTGTCATTCATAACTTGAGATTTTGTGAAAATATTATTTCTATATTTCCCTTAACGTTTTGCATGCAATATTACGAGCTAAAAAACCAAACCTGTCTGTTTCTTGCATATAGAACTATAACATGAATAAAATTCAGAGGAGAGAGAAACAAAGAGAAAGAAAAAAGAAAAAAAAAGACAAAAAAAGACAAGCAA
Organism: Psilopsiagon aurifrons; assembly: GCA_025447955.1. Classification (NCBI taxonomy): domain Eukaryota; kingdom Metazoa; phylum Chordata; class Aves; order Psittaciformes; family Psittacidae; genus Psilopsiagon; species Psilopsiagon aurifrons. Next base: position 134,282 of record JAOEHY010036730.1, on the reverse strand, counting down.
ATAAAAGAAAGAAAAGGTAAGGGAGGAGGAAGTGAAATGAAGCTCCTGTTTTGGCTTTATAAATTGAGTTGAGAGATTATCTGTTGAATCAATTACAGCCTTACCATAGGAACAAATGTTGTGGTACCATATTGGTTTCACATTCAGATGAATTGAGGACTGAAAAGACTGCTCCAAAATCAAACAGGTTCTGAAAGCTGGTGGTATCTATATAACCAGTTTTATTTTCTTTAAATTCAACTGTAGCATGAATGTTTCTGGTTTTGCATTTCTGTAATCATAGAATAAGGAAAGACCTATGAGCATTAGTGCTAGTACATGTGCAGTGCTATCATTTTCTGAATAAGTGCGGATACTAGGATAACGTTAGACTGTTAGACAAATTACACAGAACACGTTTTATCACCTCCTTGCTGTTTGTGAGACTGCAAAAGATGTATTTCATGCCAATTGTTCATACCAATTCCACTTACATTATGCATACAGTATTCAAGTTTTAGAAGGGACGAATAGGCATGTTGGTTTGGTTTTTTTTAAAACCATAAATAGATGCAGGAGCTGTGTTTATGTGTACATAGACTAGGTTATGTTAATTGTTACTACTTTATGATTGGATAGTATAAACATGACTGATCACATAATGTTTATATTTAAATGTTCACCCTCTTAATCTTTTATGAATATATTAGATATGAGAAGCTACAGTTCTCTACCCGCTGTTGTTAACAGCCAGTCCTACAGGATATTAAATAAAACTGCCATAATCTTTAATACTGCAATTTGAGATTATTTGAGTCCTTGCGCACGTTGCGGTAGAAGCTGATTTCCTTATTTTAGCTAGAAAGAAAGCAGATAATTTTTAATCACTAGCTAGTTTTAGGGCTCTGATTAAAGAGGATTCAGCTTTGCCCATGATATATGGAGCTGTCTGGGGGATTAAAATTTATTCTCTCAGGCTTTTGCTGTTGAATCCCAAGTAAATAAATAGTCTAGAGCTGACCAGTGGCTTAGCACAAATAAACTTATGCTTTATACTTCACAACATCAAGGAACATAACCCATCTCTCCTATCTGCATGTAAATTTAAACACAAGCTTCCTAAGTAAAGGAAGAATCTCCATCTCCTCTGGCCAGAACAGCAGTTGGTTTATGTCACTGCCATCAAATGTGCACGTTAATGGTTTATAGCTTCAAAGTCATTGTGTATGTAGAATAGGTACTGTTATAGATAATATGATCAGAATAAATCACAGCCTCACACACACAGAATTACAAGTGTTACCAGCAGCAGAATTATTTAGAGAAACTGCAAATAATCAATATTATGCCACATTAATTAGAGCAGCTGCAGCTCTGTGGCCTCACATGTTTAACCACATTTATTATACAGGTGACTGTGAAGGTAATGAAGCCTCTCAAACTGAAGGAACAGTTTTATGGGAAACTTAGAACAGTACCCACTTCCCTTCATGAGAAAAATCTATTCAAATATTCACAAGATATCTAAGCATTCCGAATTATTTTTTTTAAGGTATAAACTGTGACTTCACGGACAAAGCCTCATATGGTACATTCTAATGCAGTATTTTCAAAATATACTTAAGTGTAAAATTTGGGAAACCTCAAAGATTAATTTGTTTTTAGGGTAATGACTTAGGAAGGAGTTCTTACCTTGCTCACTCAATTTAAAGAAATAAACCTATGCTGTTTGGATAAAAAATACTCAGAATATTCACTGTGGGAAGAAGTAGCCTCACTAGGAATTACAGCTAAATTACCTAGTTTCCCCTGGAGATTCCTGGCCAGTTTCCTGGCAAAAGAGTCCAGTTTTCAGTGAATAATCTCAAAGAAAAGGCAATTAATGATGTGCATTTCTACCTTTTTGAATGAGAAAATAATGTTAAGTCTACGGATTCACTTTTCAACAGCTCTTTAAATATCAAAACATTTTTAAAATTTCCCTTACCATTAGCTGCATACTACTTTTCCTCTAGAAACATGACCTCTGTCACCCACGCTGATTCCCACTCTGAACATACCCAGCTATGGAATATGATAGGAAACTAGCTTTACCCTTACACACAACACAGGTGAGACACAGAGTTCTATTTCATATATTTTGTAGTTTTAACTTTCATTTCTGACTAGCACTTGTACACTTAGTGTTTTAAGAAAACAGTCTGACAATCTAGTGCCATCTTTTAGGACTCAATACATGTTTTCCTCAGTATAGAAATGTGTGGAACCTTCATTGGGTTTCTATGCAGCAGAACACGAAAACAATTGATGAAGCAGTGTTTTAAACAGAAGAGACAGAACATCAGGATGATATTAGTAAGAGCACAGATATGTAAAGACTGTTCCATGCTGAAAATGAAATGAAAGAATTCTTGCAAACCCTGATCCAGTGAAATTACTCCATGAAGGGATATTAGAAAAATAGCACCTAAGTATTATACAAGAAAAGTCACATGTATAATCAACTGCTGGAAGAAAAAGAAGCCACACGCTGATTTTAAATTGAAATAACTGCAAGCAGTTCCTGACAATCTGATTGCAGAATGCATTGCATTAGCATACGGGGATTTAGCATTTCATGCCTGCAGACCTCATTTTTTGTGGGTTACAAAGATTTATAATTCTTAAAGCATTTCAATGATCAGAAAAACTCTGAATGTGAGTTATAGTGTCATAAGCAGGTATGGTTATCGCATTACTTTCTGGCTTTGTCGAGTTAGGATCTTTGCTGACATCTTTGGCAAACTAACTTTAACAATAAAAATGAGCTCAGTAAATATAACTTTTCAGCATGGATTAAATTCACAGTGCGATTCTTGCTAAGCATCAACTCGAGATTATGGGATATTTCACTACAGCTTAATTTCAAAGATATGTGAGAGATAAAGCTTGCAAGGATGTGTAGTTCCAGACCTTCTCATAGAGACTGCTTTGATTATGTACTATTAATTTCCTTAGGCTGGCAACAGAAAGACAAATAAAATTGTAAGCACAACAAACATAATTCCTTTAGAATAAATGTAAGTATTTTAGGGGGTTTTATTGCCTTCTCTGAACTGTTCAGAGAATTATGACTTAGAAGCTTTTCCAGATATCAGGGACATTATGCAAATATGCCCAAATACATTTCTTAGGTAATTTGTCTATTTTTATTTGATTGAGAAATTGAGGCACAGTAAAGCTAATTGCATTGCCTAATCTTATTTTATGTGCTTGTGGCAGATTTGGGAATACTGAATCCCAGTCCTGGGCTTAGAGTATAAAAGCGTCCTTTTCACTCCTCATGTTACATACACTGCCTGAAGACCTGCCAGATACTATGTGACCATTTATGCAGGTACACAACAAGGATGCAGTTTGGATATGTAAAGCTCTGTGTATGAGCTAAAAATTACTGCTATTCTATTGTTTCAATTGTCAGTGTCCACAAGCATGCTGTCTCTGCTTTGCACTGTTGCAAATTTTGGACAAAGGCCTTTGGCCAGATTAATGTTTCAGGCAAGCCTGTGTTAAACATTCTTCTGTTTTTCCCTAGTTTTCCCTATACTTAATGATACAATTAGTTCCACAAATGATGCCAAGCATCTATTTTGTTAACCTTACAGTTCTGTTTAGGGTTTCATGGTACCATTTATTAAGCAATGAGAGTCACTATAATGTGTTTTCTTGTATCTTTTAAATGATGAAAATTAAGAAGACGGGTATGTTAAAAAAAAAAAAAAACTACTGCAAACTCATATTCTATTGGGCTGAAAGACACACAAAATATTTTTTTCCACATCTAAGACTAATTTTTGAAGAAGCTTAACATTAGGTTAAAAAAAAATCACCAGCAAAAAAAATGTCAAAGCAGACAGGCACCAGCATTGCCTGGACCTTAAGCAATGTTCTGGAGCAACTATTCTCTCTTCCTTTATCTGCACAGGCCTTTAAAGAACATGTCGAGTCATAGAATTTGTCAATGTTATATGACATTAGCACAGATGGTCTTGACAATGCAAATAACATTTATACATGAAGATCTATATAATTGACATTTCTTGCATTCCCAGAAAATGCAAGCAGCATAAAGTTGCCTAAACAAGACTGACCTGACAGATATGCCTATACATGTACAGCAAGTTCAGTCTATGCAAGATGTGCAGAATTTGAAGCACATACTTTGCACCAATGATTGGTGCAGAACTGTTGTAATGCATACATGTAAGTCAAACACATCTATGATGTCTTGCACAACTGTAGATGTAGACGGCCAACTGCATGCACAGAATTTGCCTTTAAAGGATTAGCACATTGGGATAAAATACACCTTTAAGTAGAGGAATGTTAAGAAATCTGTGAACTGTATATGTATGTCTCATTAAAGCTATCAGAACATCGCTTCAAAGGTATTTAAAATCACGTAAAAGTGATCAGTTGTTCTTGCTTGTGCACGATATTTGCCTGAAAAGAGATGTGACTCTGCACAGTGTGTTAAATGCATAAGGTCTAAAAATACTCCTTTTTTGGATAAATTCATCTAAAGCAAGGATACTCTCACAATTCGCCTCAATGTACTTATTTTTCCCGAGAAGGCACAACGCAGTTTTGAGGACTGGATGTTTTACATGAACATTTAAAAAATACTAATGTTAGTTAAATAAGAACATTTTTTGATGATTGCCCTTATTTTTCAAAATCAGGTATCAAAAAAGCAAGGAAGAAAAAACTCTGAACTAAAACTGTTTTTTTTCACTTTCCTTGATATTCAACTTTAATTTTGTTATGCTTTTTAAGGCAGCAAACAGCTTAGGGATGCGGACAGCCATAAATGAATCTTACAAAAAGAAAATTAATGTATCAGATTCTGACAGCTATAAGGCATTTATTCTAAGCAAATTCTGCATTGCTTCTATCTCTCGAGCAACTGTTATTTGGGTCAACAATATTGCTTTCATAGTTCAGAAGCTCTCAGAAGAAAGCCAGTTTTTCTTTACTCCAGTCCTCTTGGTCAATGCCCCAAGAATTTGTATCACTGAGCCTAGAATTTGCATTCTACAACCATGTCCAGTCAAGACACAGTATCTCCCTTCCTAGAACATTTTCATTAAAAAGGCAGAACACTCATGCAACCCCAGTATATTGAGCCTTTTTAACTTTACACTCTTGCTGGAGCAAAAGGATCATTGTACAAAGCACAGCACACTGCAGAGCAAAGAACACAGAAGATAGAAAATAAAGTAATAGTAAAGACATAAATAAAATAACAAAATAAATAAATAAATAAAATCCAAAAGATCCTAAAGACAATATACCATGTTTCATTTGGTTTTTTTTTCTGACAGTAACACTGGCCCCCAAGTCTAGTAAGGAGCAGTTCAATAATGATCTAAGGCTGGTCTTCAATAGAGACTCAACAGCTGACAGCCCTTCTGTTCAAATTGACAAGAACACAAAGAAAGGCTTGAATAATTAATTGAAATGGCTGGATGTTATTTGATTTTGTGACCAACCTGTTAGATTTACTTGCTTTGACCTAATCTTTCAAGATGAGATATTAAACCTGAAACTCTTCCATACAGAGACTGCTACACAGTCTGCTGAGTATACCCATGAGACAATAGGTGCCAAAGGAGAGACCAGATTTCACTTGAGTGTCTGGGATTCTGTACTGCAAGCCTCCTTTGGTTCTATCTAAAGTACTTATAAATTCTACTGTACAGATGCAGTCATCACTAGAAACTGCCATGGGGAAAGAAAGTGACATTACCAAAGGTAACATCTATTCACTAATTGATTTCTTCCTATTTAAAAAAACCAAAACAAAACTCTCTCTCACTTATTTTCTGAGAAACTTTTTAGCAAATATTTCCTGGAATAATTTCCCATTTAAATAGAAGCTGCAAACACCAGAAGTAATCAATGTGATTAATACCATTTCAAACATAAACCGCACTTCCTTTTTCTAGGGTCATAATATATTAAAATAGCATTAAAATTAATTCAATATAGCATTGTCTTTTAACTCAGATGCTGGTTTTTCTGCATCAACAACCCTGACATTATGCACGATAAACCTTTGTTTAACCACCATTTACTATACTTGGTGAACAGAAATAGCACGCAACAAATAATTTCTGGTTGCTAAAGTCTATATAGACCTTTCAGTATGAAGGAAATATAGAGAAGGAAAGATTGCTATTTAGGCTGCCCAAGGTCTGTGAATATGTAGTTAAATGCTGATTTTATATGTTGAAGGAGTATTTACTACAGTTAATGGTTAAACACTTGATACAATGTACCTTGGGAAAGTGATATTTTTCAGTGATAAGTAATAAATATTTTCTCTGAGATCTCTCTCCCCTTGCTTAGATTGAAGTCTCACAGCGTTCTACTTTGTATGGGAAGGGTGAAAGACTGAGCATATATTTTACAGTTTATTTGAAAGCTTGTCTTCTGAACAACAGACACCACTTAAGTGAAAGAATATGCTTGTTCAGGACAGTCCTAATCATGTCACTGTGTTCTAGTCCCAGCTTAACGCTGCACCATCGCATATAGCACATAGAATTTAAATAGTCTCCAGTGCTTAGTTAAAAAAAAAAAAAAAAAAATCTGTTTTTTTTTTTTTTTTTAATATGACTTATGTTTAAGGCTAGTACTAGCTCTTAAGAAGTTTTGAAGAAGAAAGAATATACTTAAGTAGAGCACACCTTTAATGAAATCTAAATTTTTAAGTTACCTTAGTTGTTCCTCACATTTAAAATAATATTCTGTGAGGAGGCATCACCTGTTTCTTACCAGATGGTACCGTGTGGTACCTACTAGAGTTGCTGATAAAGGTCTTTTCCAAAACTTTTAGGAGCAACACTTTCTTAAACTATAATCTCAGTTAAATATTTATACATTAATCTTTAGTTTTCTGTAAGGAAGTATCCCACATATGCATGTAGGCACATGCATGTCCTCAAGAAGGTGATAAATAAGTGAAGGTCCCTCTTTATGATAAATTATAGATGAGATGTATAATATATGAACTAAAGTTAACAATGGGAAAAATCATTCATACACAAGAAGATGGGGACAGAATTCAGTGAAGTCCTACTACCTGCCAGAGAGAGGTGGCAAATAATTAAAATCTTAGTTCAGAAAGATAGATTTGAAGATTTCATAACTGTGCTGCTTTCTCTGCTCTCTTTATGGAAATATTTTCCATCAAGTAACTGGAAAAAAAAAAAAAAAAAAAGAAAAGAAATATGAAAAAAGTAAATCTCACTTCACTGAAATACTTTTGAAAATTTGCCATGATTCCGGGAAGAGCTACAAGAACGATTCAAGAACTGAAAGCCCAGTTTTACAATGGTAGCCTTAACAGCCAAAGGCCTTTGGTTATGAAAAATGAGATTATAAAGAGACATAATAACACCTTGACTGATGAGAGGGGTAAACTTTTAAATTAGCAGGTCAAGACAAGGTAAGACTAAATTGACTGAGAATAGACAGAAGATGGAAAATTTAAGCAACAGGGTATTCACAGTTCAATCAGAACTTGCAAAGTGGGTATAGGAGCTCTACAGTAAATTCCAGGCAGAAACACGGAAGGTCAAAACAGTTTAAAAGATTGTTTAGAAAAAAGTAGAACGTTTGTCCTTCCTATGAGAATTTATAGACATGTAGGAATCAGACACTTTGCTGTGGCAGAATTAGAGTGTACTACTACTGAAACTCTGCCCTCACCATCTCTCTCTGAGCAGCTGGCCACTTGATTCGTGCACCTGGAAGGCACCTAGGAAGCAAAGCATTATGGTGGGCTTTCTTCAGAGGCATTCTCTTCTTCATGTAAAGTCAGCTAATAATTTAAAGACACCTGCTTCTGGTTTCTAATCTAAATTAATCAAAACTTCATACTGGAATTACCTTTCTGCTCATTGCTGGACACATCTCTCCCCTTCTGTGCTAAAAATCCACCTAATAAAGAAATTCCTAAAATGCGAATGCGCGAGCAACCGTTTCTGTAACTTTATCATTACTTCTAGGTTCCTAACCGTATTGAGTGTATTTTATTCACACAAGGATATCACAGTAACATATGCTAAAATGAGAAGGCAGGGGCTGGAAAGAAGCAGCACCTTTCAAGAAACGAACAGAGCAAGTATAAAAAATGCACACAGTTGCAAATTTCCTCACACAGAAAAAGAATTGATCCTAACAGGTGCTGGTAGCATGATGCAAGCATAATGTGAATCAACCATCAATCAAATTTCTTCTGACTTGGATAGGTAGGGGTGAGAAATGTACGATAATTTTAGAAGGAAGATTTCAGAGCCTTCCTTCTAATTTCTTTAAATCCTAGTGTCAGTCTGGATTAGGACCTAATCTATGTTAGAAAACTATTAAAAGTACTTAGGAGTTCCTACTAAGCATTCTTTCAAAATTACAAAATTATTTATTTTCTTCCTTTTTCAGCTTATAAGTGGTTTTCACATTAATATAAAAGCCATATTTTGCTCATTTTTTTCACATTGGTCCACTTCAACTTTTTGTGGTGAATTAATCACAGAGGTCTCTTGAAGAATGTGTGCATTTAAAGAAAAAAATATCCTTGATGTTTGCTATGAAAATTAATTCCTTGCATTGGCCCTGGATGTAGAGAAAGCTTTATTTTAAAACTTATGAAATCACCCATTTATTTTTGGTCCTTGTTATCATCTAATAAATCTAAGAATGAAAATATTTCGGAATATGTTTTCCAGACCAAGATTTTTCTATGCTTTCAAAGACTAAAATTAGACTGAAACTAAGAAAAGAACATGTGGACATTCAATTACACTCTCTGGGCTTGAAGTAATTTCTGTTAAATTTAGGGGAGCCAGGAACATGATTAGTTCTCATTAACAATGAGGTATGTACACGTACTCCACAACCTTGTGCCCATTGTATCCACTCTACAAAAATGTCTTAATCGCAAAGGGGAGGCAATAATGTGCTACTACCTTTCTCAAATTTACTTACAGAGGGTCACAGAAGAATACACTACACGAATCTCTATTTCTCCACCTTGTCTGTGTTTCTTCCCCTTGGTTTTCTGTTCAATTTGAGGAGGACAAGAATATTATTCAGGAAAACAAAGAGAATGCTGAAAATGGAGCAGTTGGAACTGGTAACTAACTGTACAATGACTTTTTTTTTTCTTTTTGGAATGAGATAGAGTTCCATTAATTCAAATGAACAGAGAAAGAAAGGAATCTGGATATACTGACGGATGATAGAACAGCTGTGAGCTACAAGTGAGATATAGCCATGAAAGAACCTAATAGGATTCTAAGATTAAACAGGAAAGGATTTTTGATAGACACAGAGAAGCAGTAGTATTATTGAATAAGATGTGGGCAATAGCTCACTTAGGGTATCATCTGTAATCCAAGTTGATTTTGTTCATAAAGGACATCTCAAATATTAATTAAAAAATACAGCTATTTAAATGCTTATGCAAAAAAGAGAAGACATTCTTTTAGAGGAGACTTTAAAAAGTTTGTTTATTTATGTTACATAAACTAAGGTGATAATAAAGGTGTCAATAATAAAATTACAGCATATAGGAAAATAAAGACTTTTGGGTGTATGTACCATGAAAAGACAGAGAGGAATTACTCAATTCATGAAGCATTACTGGAATGAGATTTAATGGCTTTGAATTATCCATTAATAAAACTTAGTCTAGATATTTGAAGAAGATTAGAAGACTGGGAGATGATGAAGAACCTCCCAAAGAGAGTGGTAGGAAAATCTACTTGTTTCAAGATGGAGACTGAGACAGAGATTGAGATGACTCTGTACATGATCCAGCAGCTCAGAAAGCCTGTGAGGTAGAGGTTTGGGCATTAAATACAAGAAAAAAAAAAAAAAAAAAAAGAAGGTAGTCGTCTGTTTTTCTCAGCATATATTGTATCATATTTTCTTGATCCTATGATTCAAACATAATCGCAAATTCTAGGGTTCAGGCAGATTTCTTCTCCATACTCTTCTTTGACATAGGTTGCCTCGCTTCGTAACAAGGTGATGGAGAGAACACGACATTCTGAGGGAAGAGGCTTAGAAAAACCTGAAGTGCTTCGTTGGCATTTGTTGTTTGAATGCTCAGGATTAAAGACAGCTTCCTAATTTGGGAACAGTGAAGAATTATGGTACAAATTATACTGGCAAGGTCCTCTCAGTATTTTCCTGGTGCCACTTGGAAGTGTTTGCATGAGAAGGCCATGTAGGATATCACTTTTTCACCCCTCCTTTCATTGTGTCATATTGCTTGGGTTGGGATTATTTTGATCGTGTTCTGATTGTGGGTTTTTTTTTGTAATTTTAGATTCTATGTACCAGAAGTTCAAAGATAATTTCAAGGAGTGCTTTCTGGTTTGTATTTTTAGGGGGAGATTAGAAACAGAAGTTCTGTGAACTCTTTGGTATTATGCATTTAAGCTCATGGAAATGAACTTGATGACCCAGGCTATTCTTTTCCTAAATTCACAAGGAAGCTGCAGTTATTTGTTTAATTTTATGTCTCTATTTCAACTGAGTTTCTGACCATGGCAGGTCTCACTGGTGGGAATAAAGCAAAAGGTCAGTTTTCTTTTTCTTGTAGGGTTGTTTTTTTTTTTCCCCATTTCCAGTTCTGTGCAAGGAATTACGAAGACAAAACTCTTTTGGAACTTGGTGGAGGAGCTTCACTTCCTGACAGAAAAAAAATGAATGCCTAATTTGACATAGTTCTTGCATTTATTTGCAGTAAGTTAACAGTGATGCACCCTGAAAACAGAAAATTAAACCATCTGGTTCTTCTTGCAAATAAGTACAAGAACTTCACACGGAGATTATGCTGTGAAGTGTATGCACAAGGAGGATTATAATGAATATCTCTCTTCATGCACTATGACATACTCTGCAAAACTACATGGTTTGTCAAGTCACTCAGTTAAAATCACCTGTACCTAGTGAAAATCTGCTTTCTTTTCCAGTTTGCATCTTGGATACTGTGGCTATTTTTGTCACAGTGTCACTGGAAAAATTAGCCACCAGAATACTTCTGCTGATCAGGTACTGGGCTCAGTGTTCTTAGGGCAGTTTTCCTGGTTTCCAATTACCTTTAAGGAGCACTTGGAATAAAACATACTAATTGCAAGTTATGCATATATAAGGGAGAAGAAGATACAAGTCTGTCCTTTAAGAAATATAATCAATAAATAAAGAAAAAGTTGTCCTTCAAAGTTTTCTAAAAATACAAATTTGGAGATTAATAATACTATTTTTATATCTACCAACAAAAACAATAGCAAAACCACCAATAAGCTAAAGTACATTTTCCAGCTTTGAAGATTTAAGTCACATAAAATGAACATACACTCGTGGTGGGTTTACTGTTGCAAGGGACAATGAAGAAATATGGAAATTGAAAGACAAGAATTGACTAATTACTTTGTATACAGGGTAGAAGGAAATTCTAGGCAAGTAGAGAAAAAGCTAGATTCACATGAGGCAGTAATAATAGTGTAGGTCTTATGGATACAACAGTGTAAGAACAACTTAAACTACCTGATGATCATGGAATAATTTGGTGAATGCTTATTTGTACAAATTCAGTCAGCAAGTAAACTCTAGGGTTCTTCCTTCTCTGATTTTCAATGACGTTCTCTCAGTATAAAAAGTCTTGCCAGAAAACAGTACCCAAACCATTGACTGAAGACGATGGTCATAAGAACTTGTTCATGACCATAAGACGCTATGCTTTAGGCTATTAAGAAATAAAATTCAAGGAAAAGCCAGTGTTATTTTAAAACACTCAGGTTTACCACCAGAGAAAGTTAAAATGTATTTCCAATCTTTCACAACCCTTCTATTAACATCTCTGGATTAGTAATTAATGCCATTGAATCTGCTGGAAATGCAGGGGAACATAAGATGAAGAAGACAATGCCTCTCATCACCAGCATGTAATTCTAAATCACAGGAAAATATGACTAGAACAGGATAGAGGCTTATTCAAGTTTTCTTAGTGTTGCAGAGACATAAAGCATGTGTAAGAGCAGACTGTAAAATATTATATTTTATCTAGTCAAAGCAGTAACACAAAATGTTGGGATGGATGATTCTGAAATTTTCTAAGGGATTCTTGGTTTTGTCTTATACCTAAAGAATATTCACAATCAGTTCTGTGAAAACTGAAATCTACACTGGACCCACCCTTTCAGCTTTTGAGAAAAAGCAACCTACTGGGGATATTACCTCTGGAAATAGACATTCTTCCATTCTCAGAATCATCATAACAAAGCTATAAACTATGCAAAATCCTATGAGGTGCTAGTCAAAATTAATATGTAATGTCCCAGTAGTCCATCATCTGAATAAGTCTGGGATAATAATGACTCACAAAGTCAGGTCATCTCCTACCGATTTTTTGAAAAAGAAAATGGGCTCAGCAGTTCACATGTGAGTGAGTAATCTACCTTATCTGGTGGAAAAAGTCCAATTTGCTAATCGCTGCTAAATGGAAAATTCTTTACCTTCTATACACCAGAAAGGAAAATATTATTACATGTTGTATATAAAGCCATAGCTCCTTTGTGCTAAAAGCCTTACTGTATTGTTCCCCAAACCCATTCCCTGCAGGTAATAAAGCACCTTCAAGTCTTTCTAATGTTGCTCTTGGCAATGGGGACTTAGAAAGTTAAAACTAAGACTGTGAGAGCAAAGCATGCTATGAAATAGTCAAAATGTATACAGTTAAGTCAATCTTCTATTGAGTATTCTGACTTGTAAAATTCTTGTTTTGAGTATTACAAGTCATCTTGAAGTAGAGACATTCAGACATCATTAATATTTTAAATATTCTTGACCTTGGATCTTCTGGGAAAGTCACTGACCTAGTTTGGTTTGGTTTGGTTTTCCAGCTCCAGCAATAAGTTTTGCTCTGAAAGTAACTGAATGCAAAAAGACAAAAAGCTCTTCCCAGACCTCATAAGAAGAAATGAAGAGGGAATGTATCCTACTTTTAAGGTGTTATGGCCATCCATAAGCTCTACCAAGTTGCTACTAGAGGAGAACACGAAAAATCTTGCAACTTTCCATTTACAGAGAGGAAGCAGAAACTGAAGTCCATTCCTCAACAACTTCCTGCTGTGTAACTGCTTTGATCGTGTCTTCCTTAATATTGGTCATGAATTAGGATTTAGTAGGTTTTAAAACTTATTACAGTGTAACTATAAACAGAAATAGATCCTAGAAAAATCCACAAGTACCATCTGAATCTCAAGAGAAAATTACAATTATTCCTTGCCTGAATCAAGCTCATTCCTTAAATGTTTTTTTGTTTTCCTTCTGGATACTGTGATTATCTTGACTGAGTATGCAATTCTGTGCTTTCAGTTGTTTTTTTTTTTTTTCTATGCTTTGAACTTACTGAGAGGGGAAAAAGAATATTGGCATCTACAGACCGATTGTCTGTGCAGCCTGATCATTTGCTAAGCATTATTAAAAGCTCCCTGAAATCACCTCAGTGCATTGCCCTTTACAAGCCATCAGCCATCAATTCAAACTGTCAAATGCGATTACAAGGACTCTTCCTGAAGCTACTTCCAAGCCATTAGTCTGATCGAAAAGCTGTGTCTATTTTTCCCCCATGTACATGTGAATCTACCATACCAGTGCTTCAGTGTTTATATGATGATACATTACCTTCTGAATAGCATCTGTGATGTCAAATCTGCAAGTTTGAATTTGTTTAATTTTCAGAAATCATCCTTATTTGATGATTTTTTTCAAAGATATGCTCGCTTGTACATCTCTCTTCTATGTACATCAATCTATTATGTGGTAATTAAATCCACATCTATGCTCCTCCCTCTTACTGTTCTTTGGAGTAAAAATGGCCATTATCAGCACAGCTTCAAGGAAAATCAGATCACTCTATTCCTCAAAAAGCGTATTTCATTTAATCACAGAATTTCTATATATTTCAGATGCACATATTTATCTGCTTGTTAAAGCTTGCATCTCTTCATCATTCTGTATCAAATATGACCAATGAGCAATCCTGCGGTGCTCATGGTCCTGACTCAAAGACAGGTACACCTTGACCTGCATGCTGTTATCCAATGGGAACACATGAATACATGACTTTGAAGAGCTGAATATTACAATTACCATGGAAACTGTTTAAGCCCATCACCTCTAAAGCTATGGACATTCGGATTTAGGTGCCCAACTTGGCTAGCCAGGCTTGAAAATGCCACTGGATAACTCTAGCATGAACTGACAGACCTATTCACAAATAAGGGGGAGGAGGAGCAAGGGGGAGACATGCTGTTGAACAGCCCCCCACCTGCTTAGTTTGTACTTGAAAACAAAATGTAGGAATCAGAACTTTTCATGAATATTGCTACAGAAATTCTCATCCCATCTCACACAGAAATTCTCTGTTCTCAGCTATTTCCTCCTATTATACAGTTAAGCCACTGACCAACTTTTCATTTATTTGTGTGAGCAATGTCTTTCATGTGTTTTCCCATTGCATGTGTTTTTCCATTGTATAATTGGAGCATAATATGCCAAGATTACTTATCTCCACCTGGTTGAGAAACCAGAGGAAATATTCACAAAATTAAGAGGTTCTGTAGCAACAACAGCAGAAGAAACCATTACAAATGCAAGATAGCCAGCCAAACAGGTAACTAGAAGATGCATCATTCCCTGCAAATAATTTATAACGAATCATTTATTTATTCAATTTCACTGCTTTTCCTGCTCACAATGCTTTAGCAAGATACCACAGTCCTAGAATTGACTGTTTACTTGAAATTATTCATGATTTTTCCTCTTTAACGATAAAAAGCTTTCTCTTGTTTCTTTTTCAAAAAGATTTTTACCAGGTTTGAAAATTATGTAGAATTAGATTTAAAGCAGGCACCTTTATTTGAGCTTTAGAGTGCTGAAAACTTACTTCAATCCTATTTTTGTGATATAAATATTCTTAGCTATCTTTTTTAAGATTATTTTCCAAGCTGTATACTTCAGTAAATATGTAAATATTTAAGATTTATTCCACTCTGATTTTAAGAAAATCTGATATCTAAGTAGCGCATATCTCTAAGTCATGGAAAAATATTGATCAGTGAATCTTCCATATTTGGATCTCAATTTAAACTTGTTCTTTTATTCCTCACTTCTCTAGTTGTTATTTTACATTTTGTCACAGATCACATCCTTGCATCTCTGAGCACAGTGGGTCACTTAGAGAGCAGTCTCTTTGACTTTACTTCCAGCTGTGGTGCTTCCCTTGGACTGGCTGAACTCTAGATCTGGGGTACCAGAAGAACTTTCTTCCAGCATGGTCAAAGGTTTATGTGAGACACACCCTCAGCTTTTGGCAACAGTTGACAAAGGTCTCACTCAAACACAAAGTTCAAAGTTAGAGACATTTATCCCCTCTTACTAAGGCCTTTTATATCTCTTTACTGAATTTCTTTTCTACTAAGAGTAACCATTGCTTCTGCATGTAAACTTTTCCTCGCAAAAACGAATTCCTCTGAGAAACCCAGAAGTGGAGTGTCTTCCATTCTGTACCACAGCACAGACATTTTTCCTAAAATGCAGTATTTCAAATAAGCATGAATCATTTTAGAGGACATTTGGAAGGACTGTGGACATTAGCTGCAGTCCCTGCAGTTCAATGCTGAGATTCTGACACTGGGACAAGGTGCCATATTTGTAAAGTGCATCATAGGTGTGTGAATCTGGAGCAGGTTGCCCAGAGATTTTCTGGCTGCCTCATCCCTGGAAGCATTCAAGGCCAGGCTGGATAAGGCTTTGAGCAACTTGGCCTAGTGGAAGTGTCCCTGCCCGTGGCAGAGGGTTGGAACTAGATAATCTTTAAGGTCCCTTCCAACCCAAACCATTCTGTGATTCTACGATTGTTTTCAGCTGACTGCATGTAGAGCCACATCATTTCACCACCCATGTACTGGCAACTTTCTTCAAGCTGCTTAGTGTCAGTACCTAACTTACATGTTACTAGTTACACCTCTTAAAGTAGGTGTTGGCATACACAGCATGAACATAGAATCCTGAAATTTTTGAAATCCTGAGTATTTTAGAACTCAGTTATTTAAACACAGTGGTTTGTGTGAGCAGTTATTGCAGCTGGATGGTGTCAAAGAACACAAAACAGGCGATGTAGAGCCTGAAACGAAAGCATCTTACACTCTGAAGATTACACTGAGGGCTACACAGCAAACAAGGACAAGGACTGAAGACATTTAACAAATGCTTTATCAGTAATTCTTTTGTGAAGTAGTGTTAAAAGTTGCAATATTAATATTTCTAGTTCCCCAGCAATAGAGTACCGTTTAATTATACCTGCATACTACTTTTAACATTTTTACTTTTCATTAGTATTAGAATGCATATTAAATGACATAAATCTCATTATATATTGCAATACATATAAAGGGCACAAACTATTCATAGAATCATAGAATAGTTAGCGTTGGAAAGGACCTGATGATCATCCTCTTCCAACCCCCCTGCCATAGGCAGAGACACCTCACATTAAACCGTGTCACCCAAGGCTCTCTCCAACCCGGCCTTGAACACCACCAGGGATGGAGCAAAAGATCAAGCTAATTTTCATATTGTTTTAATACTACATGTCCATAGCAATACTGTGTTTCTGCCCATTAAAGAATTTATGGGGAAATGGAAGAATTTGTTATTCCAGTGCTTAACAGCTAGAATGATCTTCCTGTGGTTTTAAAACCAAAGGCTATATTATTTAACTTACAGTAATTCTAAACTTTACATATTTTCTACGATTTTGTTATATAGGCTGATATTGTCCTCCACAGTGAGTCTTCAAGCTATTAATATGGTTCTGAAATATTATTAAAAGAAATTTTCTGAATTTCAGAAATAAGCTGCAATTAACAAGTCCTTATGTGAGCTACAGGCTAAAAGAGCTACCGTATGTGCGCCTGTGCACAGCTGTGAGAAGGTTTTCATGCAATGCAGATGAGATGTCTATATAAAAACTCTACTAAAGCATTTAATTTCTACATAATCAGTCATTCACCTTTCAAAACTTTTACTATTTTAAGGAAAATCTTTCTTTTTAAGGTCAACTTTGTCATTGCAAGGAAATGTCAGAATTTGTGATGTGTGAGATGCATAAAACCCAATCCATGAATGAGTCCTATAGCAGAGCCCACCGATAAATGGAAACAGTATTGTTCAGTCCAAAGCTGCCTAAAAAACAAGGTGACTGGGAAAAAAGTTTTACAGCAGCCCAGATGAAGCAAGGGGAAAGCATCATGCTGTGTATGTATATGGTCTCCTGGCGGAAAGCATGGCAACCCTGAGGATTCCCTAAGGACAAGAGTAGCATATCTCCACAGCTGTGTGAAAGTGGCTCTGGCTGTTACAGTTTAGTAGAGGCTTCAAGTGCCTTAAGCGTGAGAGCTTGATCTTCAACTGAAGATCCTGAGAAAGGACTCAGCATATATGAACACAATAGGTGGTTGGCTTGAGTACAAGAGCTCAATAACATGCTGCCCAAATTACAGAAAAAGCAAACCCTGGACTTTTGTAGCTTAGCAAACATATTATTGTGTTCATACATACATATAAACTATATATATATATATATTTATATATATTTGAAGTATAGCTCTGAGGTTTTTTCTGTTGTAGCTGAGCTCTCCCTTTTCTCCAATGTGAGTTCTACCACAGGGAGGGTTTTGGGAATTGCTCTTTTGAAATTTAGTTATTCACTGTGCTGTAAGATACCCTAAAGAGGGTTGCTTATTAGGCCAATTATACTATCTGAGTGTGTAAAACTTCATAGTCTGATTTCTTGCACAATGCATTTTTTGCATGCTTTTAGGTTAATACTACATTTCCATGATAAAAACAAGTCCTCTAAGCATGTGTCAGGCTACGCAACACTACATCTACTTAAATGTACATGGCATTCCCTGTAATCTCATTCATAATTCTGGCTGACATAAGTAGTGTTCCTAAGATGATGTATTTCTGATTAATGAGGCATTAGTTCTATATAGGTAGCAATTTCAGAATAGTCTATTTCCAATGAGTTATGAATATGACTTGATTATTACCATTTGACCTACTCTTGTGTTGAGATGATTTGTGGCTGCATTTTCCCAGAAGACCAACTAAATGTCATTGCCTTGAAATACCACTGTTATGTTCTGGTAATTAAATGAAGATTTTAAAAAAATTGCATGGTAGGCATGGAATCT
The DNA here is from genome assembly GCA_025447955.1 of Psilopsiagon aurifrons. Classification (NCBI taxonomy): domain Eukaryota; kingdom Metazoa; phylum Chordata; class Aves; order Psittaciformes; family Psittacidae; genus Psilopsiagon; species Psilopsiagon aurifrons. Next base: position 115,983 of record JAOEHY010036730.1, on the reverse strand, counting down.
GTGCATGGTGTTCAACAACCTGAAATACCTGCACACACACTTACAAGAGAACTTGCCAAACATGAATGAAAATGAGCTACGTAAAAATTCTGCAAGTGTTGAAATAATACAAATCACAGCTGCTTCTATCTTACAGATATTTGAAAACATCGACTTCTATGCCTTACCTCACTGCAACATCCTCATGGCATTTAAAGAATAATGAAATCACCAGACGTTGTCAACATGTGAAAGTCTTGGTTAACTAATTGGATATCCTTCTCTGATAAGATCACCCACTTATCTGGGTGAAAGGGAGGTGGTAGATGTATTTTTTCTACATTTCAGTAAGGCTTTTGATACGGCCCTCATCTGGACAAGTTTTGCAGATGTGGAATGAGCAGGTTATATATTATATAACAATGAAATGAACATTATTATCACTTATGAAGATATTCAGAATTACATAGGCTTGAAAAGCACAGAAACAGGGGTCTTGCATGATTTGGGCAATTAATGAGCTGACCAAGCAATAGTAATAATAATCTTGAATTTTTTGTACAAGGCAAAGGTGAAAACATTGTGAAAAATAATAATTGCACATTCATTCTCATATGACATCTGTAAGAGAGAAGTAATTCTCCTTTAAAAAACAATGTCAGAAATGAAGGACTTCCTTATTTAAAATTCTCTTTGTTCTGTGACTTGCTATGTAGCTTGTCACACTTAGTTCAGACTCATCTTTTTTAAAATAGCATTAGAATTTTACTACAAACTTGGTTACCACTAAATTTTCCTTTCCCCCAGTTTACTTACTCCACAACAAAAGGCTATCCTTTTTTAAAGGCTTCTTCTATTCACTGCTTTGCTTATTCTGAAGCAGAAGGTAATTAAACTATAACCTGCCAACCCAACTTGGGGAATAATCAAAAAGTGAACCTGAAGCTAGAAAGAAACTATTTCATCAGACACTACCAGACAGAAGAGGAAAACCATAATGTCAATTTAAATTCAGAAGTCTGCAGGGTTGGAGCACATCTTCAAATTTATGTGTGACAACCAGGTCCTGATCTCCTGATCAATGCATAGGGCTTCTCAATGCCCTGCAAATCACTATCTCCATTGCATAGGACTTCCCAGTTGTTTGCAGAATGGGAAGAGCTCTGTGTGGTTAGGATCTGGTGGAGGACATCCATATAGATGACACTGGCTAGCAGGTCAATGGCAGAGAGTAGTGTATAAAGTCTTTTGTTAAACCTGGAATATCAAGGAGTGCAATAAGAAGACAACTTCAGCATGTACTCTCCAATAAATGCAGTTAGCTTAACCTGAAGTCAGCCTACTTTCCATAAACACATATACTTTTTCTTTTTGTAGGAAGGACCATACAATTTCACACCCATTTATCAGTTTCGCTTCATGTGCTATGAAGGTCTGACTCTAAAATTTTTTTTCACATATATTTTAAACATAGAACCAGATGCAGGCTCCTACCTGTCACCTGCACTGTCTGTGACCCAAGCCAAATGACATTGCTTTGGAATGGGGAGGATGCCCTGAGGGCAACCAAGCGCACCACCAAAAGCAGGGAACCAGGAGAAGTGATCAGCTTTGGCATGAGACGAGGCAATGAGTAAGGAGCCCTGTCATTTAATAAGGTCTGTTCTCAGTAATTACAGCAACACAATTTGATCAGCAAGGACTAAGTATCTTCATCTGAAAGGAATCGGATGAAATTAGTGCTGATGTAATAAGTACCATTTGTCACTATTAGGGAGAGAGGTGTTGACAGGTCCCTGCTGTTGCCATGGCAACACGGCAGCTCTGTTTCTCCCAGCATGGGCTTTAAACTTCAGCAAGTTACACAAGTCTGGAAGGTAGAGAGTGCTCCTCTGTGGTAACCCAATTACCCTCTTGCCCAGCCTGGGTCGGACGGGATCTGTGTAATACTACCAGAAGTGGGATTCCTGGGTCTCAATTTTGGGTGGTGGTCCAGACTGTGATGATCAGCTCATGTGCACCATTCCCCAGCCTCAAGCCTGCCTTGGTTTCCGTGCTATCAGCAACCTTGAAGCTGCATCCTTGGTGATGCTCCCTCTGGATCACATTCTCTCTGGTACCATGCTGCCAGCCCTCCTGCAACCAGTTTCCACACGTCCCATGGCAAGTGGGCAGCTCCTCCATTTTCTCATTGTTTTGACAGCATCCCTATGTGCCTGCTAGGTTTCTCCGACATAATGTTAATGTAAGATTTAGAAATGCTGAAGGCTTTGTGTTGGCGTTCTTTCCAGATGACCACTTTCCACCAGGCAGCCTCATAAAGGAAATTTTCATTTTAAGCAGAAGTGCATTTCTCGCTGACAGCACATGCAATAAGGTTATTCATAGGTACACTACATATTGTTACAATATTTTCCACTGACACACTCCATGAGGTGAAATAAAAAGGAAAGATTTGCTGCCAGAGAATAAAATACTAAGTGTGAAATACCACATGAAATAAGAAGAGAGATTCTCTCGATCAGATTCTCATAATCAATGCACATAGCCAAAATGCAATCTTAATTACTGACAGTGGGTAGAAATTTCCTGAATGTTAAATTACCTGCAGCAATTACAAACTACTGAGTAACCTGTTTGCAGCTTCCTAAAATTATCATCACATAATTTGGCAATCTGCCGTATTTTCTTTCATTAAAACCTTAATGTACCATAACATAATAGCCATAATAAAGCTGTCAAGGGCCACTCACTGCTATTTACTTAGATCTCATCTGTTTATTATCTCTCGAAAACAACAACCAAACAGAAAGGAAACTTGGAGACTAACAGGTCACATGAGAGATGGGGAATATGAAGGGCTCCCTCTTTCTGTTCTACAGCCCCAAATCCTTATCTATCCTATTTGTCTCACAATCAAAGTTATGCACAGGAAATGCTTAATAACCTGGTCTTGAAGACCCTAACTGCTTGCTAAAGTATGATGCATGTTGATGGGACAAAACACAACTTGTCAGAACCCAGAAATAATTACCAGTATTTTACACTGTATATAACATTAGCAACATCAATGAATTCTATCATGTTTTACAAGTTTTCATCTGGAAAAGGTGCCTCTTCTGCCAGGTTACCTTTAAAATTAAATACTGAAGCGTTTGAAGAAATTGTAGTAGCTGGAACTGACAAAAAATACAAGAATTGTTGACTATAACAAAACGCAAAGCTACTAGGTCACTCGTTAATCCCTCAATTAGGTCCCCACAGCAGCAGCCAAAATGGGGTGAGCTTGTAGCTGCGCTCTTAGCAGACAGTGCCTTGTCAGAAATTTCAACATTCAGATGGAGTGTAGGTCTAGGAACAGGTGTTTAAGTCATCTATAAACTCCACTGTTCTACTTACAGCATAAGTGTTGATTTTCTTCAACAGCTACCTGCTTGAGTACTGACACACACCAAGCCTGCTTAAGTTTTGAAGCAGATGAAGTGCTAAGAGATGCAAGCTTTTGGAAGAAACAATTACATATTGCCAAGTACAGGTGGAGGTGGAACAGTACCAGCAACAACAGATCTGAGTAGCAACACAACAGCACTAACAGAGGCTGAGATACTAACAAAAAAGCCCATACCCTCATGCTCAGAGGATTTAGTGCACTAATCTCGCCTCTGTTACTGGCATATCCTGAAGTAGTGTAACGTATATATATTAAAAATAGACTTACTGAATGCCACATTGGTTAGCATATTTTGCCCACATGGGTTGTTTTTCTTTTGGGGGGCTAGGGAGCTTACAAATAGAATAAGTAGTTAAAATTACGTTATATTTTTGTGTATCACTAACTTATTGAAAACATAATGACAGCATTTTATTTGCAAAACATTCAATGACAATTTCACAAATCGGGCAAATAAACCAAGATGCAATGTTTTCAAGTAGTGAGGGATAAATTGACACTGTTTCAGTGCTCACAGACAGCTATAAGAAGCATTAGTCGGTATTGTTTATGTAATTCACAGTTTTAATCTTTGAGCTTTCAAGTAAAGGAAGAATTGCTGGATATACCCTCTTTACAGGAAGTATTTCTCTGAGTTTTAGATTAATGCATCAAATAGAAGACAATCAATATAGGTATATGTACTGAAGAAATCTGAAGGGAGCCCTGTAGTAAAATAAAATCCCTGCAGGAAAAAAAAAAAAGGCAAAAAAAAAAAGCTGCACTTTTCATTAAAACAAATCTGCTGACATCATTTTACCCCTGAGTTGGACATAACCATAAGTATGATTTACAATAAGCATTTTTTCTGGTTGCAAGTGCTGTATAGCTACACTAGCACACATTCCCAAGCGTTAGCAGGCAAACATTTTCCTCAGTTTCAGGCTGAGATCTTGTGCCGTGGCATCTTTAACAAGGAATATTAACTAAAAATGAAAAGCAGATACTAATTTGACTTTCAAATTCATATCCAGATATATCTTCTCAGGCAAAATCTGTTACAACAGTTATACCAAAACCTCCATGCTATTTCACATAGATTATCAGATCCACGCCAGTCATTTCTTGGAACACATGTGCAGGTTCTCCCACTCTGCTTCTAGGTGTAACTGGAAAGTGCAAAGGAAGAGGGAAGAGCAGAGGCTGTTGTTATCCTCTACTTGAAGCACCCCACAGAGAGGCTACATAGCTAGCAGTAGCAAAAAATGAAGACTTTTAAGACCTAAACCCGAGTTAGGGAACAAAATCTGAGAAGTAAAGCTCACATTTTATGCCACACTAAGATTCAGGTTAAAATGAGGGTGTAAGGAACATTAAATCCCAGTTCTCACCCCAAGTCACTGGTGTTATTGGAAAAACCCCAGTGCAGTTCCATGGATTTGAAATAAGAGAATTTTTCTAGTTGCAATAGTGGGAACTAGATAATGATGCTATTTTATCACAGGTGAATCTAGTTAACTAGCTTACAGTTTTGACCTAAAATGCAACATGTCAAATTGGAAATTTAACAGGGTTACATTAAAGGATTGAATTCTCTCATTCCTTTTATCTTATTTCCTCTTCTGCCTAAACAAACCCATTGTGGTCAATCTGTTGCTGCACCTGTAAAGCGTATCTTTAATCAATCTTTACATCTGTGGAAAAAGATTTTCTGCTTACTATGAGTGTGCATGTACCATTCAGTATTCTGCCATGTATTTGAACTCATCCAGATGTTGGAAAGAGTACTGAGCAAAAGAAGGATGATAAATGAGTCTTGGCTAAGTGCCAAGCTCAGCAGGTTATAACATTTCCAGTATTCAGACAAGCTCATTCATCCACACACATCACAGAACTGGGCAATGTAGAGTTCCTCTTACAAGTGATATTAGCAGTATTACTAGTGGCAGATCATAATCCAGAAAGCTGCCACTGGACTCCATGTGTTCTTCCTTCACTACATGTCTCAAAGATCTTCATGAAAAATTACTTCCTAGCTGTGTGGGAACGCATGAAGGCCTGTAAATGCCAAGGTGCCATAAGATATGCATGGCAATTGCTGCCCTGACCTTAATTTCTCTGATTTTTATTTGTTATGGTAATGCCGTGAATAACCAAACTCCTGATAAGTTTTCAAAACAGTTTTCTGAGATTTGTGTTATTATGTCCAGCTAATATTAGTTTTTAACAAAGATTTGTAACCAACTTATTAAAATGCATCCTCAGAGGTAGTTCAGCAATGATTACATCATTCCGTCCTTCATGCTGCTATCAATAGAAGGGATGTGCTACCATTACTGCCTGAAATTTTCTGAAAAGGCTTTAAAAAAAAAAAGCTGCAAAAGCACATCATAATTTATGAACATGCTTTGGCAATAATTTCAGCTTTTACAAAGGTTTAATTTAATCTGAAACTTGTACTTAAAGGGAAAAGGCTCAAAATAGTAGCTGCTCACAGCACAGCAGATGGTCCAGACAATCAAAAAGGCAGAACTATTTGAGCAACGTGAGTTGCTCACTGATAAAGATAGAGGCAGTTAGCAACTGTGCAATAAAAATGGTATTTCACTGGAATAAACTAATTTGCAAAACAAACTTCAGAAACTGAACATGGATTAATCTTTCTTCTTTTTTCTTCCTCCTCAAAAAGGGTGTTCTGAACCTGCCCAGATGGATCATTTAAAATATAAACAGAAATTCATGTTTCAAAATGTTATTTCATTTTAAAACCTAAGATAACTGTTGTAATTTATTTAAATATTATGGGATGACACACACACAAACTAACTCAGTGTATATTAGAATGTAGAATCCAACAGGTATTTTATTACAGGTTGAGAGAAGAAATTTTAAATTGTAGTTTTTCCAGGCCATAAAAATGATTCCTTATTTCAAATAAATGTTTCATGTAGCCAAGAAAATGGGGAACGTAATAATGGCAAAGAGAAAAATATCTAATTTGAAAATCAGTTAAATATTGAAGTTACCTGATTAAAAACCTTGGGCTTTTTTAACATGCAGAATTATAATCGGTGTCAGTAAATCCTTTAGAAAGCCTTGTCAAGACAGAAACCTTGAAGTCACATCTTAAATTTACAACAGCAGTAGAGTGCACATATTAAATAATGATATAATCTGCATGTGCCAAGCTTCCAGCTCTTCCCATTTCTTTAACTAGTAATTTCTCTCTTGAACATTTATGATGTTCTCTCTTGCAGTTAAAATAAAGAAAATGTGTTATTTAACTTGAAATACCACTGGTCACCTTAAAGTACACTTTCATTCAGTTCACACAAGAGTTCCTTAAAGATTATTCAGAAGAAAGTAGAAGTTGAAGGACCTTTCCTATGTAACCTACTGCTGACCTCTGCTTTAGAAGGCAAACACAACATACGAGCTGTTTTCATAAACCAGGGAAGCACCATACAGATCTTGTTTGTGACCACACTGCTTTCTCTTGAAAGACTGTTTCAGAACTCTGTTTCCACTGATGCCTGGAAGCTTTCTCACAGTTTCCAGGCTAAATGTGTTTGGGATCAATTTAAATTGATGCTTTACTTTAGCTTAAACAGCTTCTCACCTTCACTGACATTTTCACATTACTCTCTTTAGAGAAGGCTATGGTATTTCTTTCTTCCTTAAAGTATATATTCTAATTAATTAAACCAGCCACACTCTTTTAGAAGTGAAGAATTTTTCTCCATCCCTAAGTTTTGTCAGTAGGCCTTCTCTACATTTATTCCAATGTAAATTTATCTCTGCTGACCTGCCTGAAGAGAACACTCCTAATGAAATAGTATTTTGCTTCACATAACAATACTAGTGCTTCCATCTCTCTTTTGGAAATACAACCTCTACCAACTATTCTCTGTGCTATGGATGGTACATTGCTGGATGCCTAGAAGTCACAGGGTTTCTGGAGTTAAAAAAACATATCTATTTTTACTGGAACATTATACATTATGAAGTTGAATGGCCTTGTCCCATAGTCCTGGGTTCAGCAGTAGCAGTCATTTTTCTCCTTCTTAGCTGGTGCAGTTCTGTGTTTTTGACTTTTAGCCTGGGAACAGCATTGATAACACCGATGGTTTTAGTTGCTGCTCAGTAGTGTTTACTCTGACCAAGGACTTTCTGAGCCTCATGCGCTGCCAGGGAGGAGGGGAAGCCAGGAGGAAGCAGAAACAGGACACCTGACCGAAGCTAACCGAAGGGGTATTCCATACCACAGCACATCATGCCTACTATATAAACTGGGGCACTTACCCTGGAGGGTTAGATAACTGCTTGGGTCAGGCTGGATATTGGTCGGCGGGTGGTGAGTGGTTGTATTCTCTCTTCTTGTTATTTCCTTTGTCATTATTATTGGCGGTATCAGCAGTGGTTTGTGTTATACCTTATTTTCTGGACTGTTCTTCTCTCAGCCCATGGGAGTTACATTCTTTTGATTCTCCTCCCCATCCCTCCAAGACTGAGGGGGAGGAAGGGGAGGAGGGAGTGAATGAGTAGCTGCGTGGCTGAGTTTTCAACTGGGCTTAAAACCCGACACCCGTCAGAAGCCTAGAGATTGTCTTTACATCTCCTCTCTAATGACTGCCTATTAGTCACTGAAGAGCATTTCTACTCATTCTGTAGGTCCAAATCTGTGGCAGAAAAATCACTATTTAGGTGATTTCAAAGGAAACGTCAGCATTCCATGGCTCTTAAGCTTTGACTAGCAGTTAAAATACACAATATTTCTTGCTGTTAATGAGAAAGCAATCACTGGGACAAAGAACTGCAGTACATCCACATTAACAGTTACCACTATATGCTAATCACATTTTAATTGCTAACCAGCCCCTACCAAAAAATAAGAGGCTACAAAAGCAGAAAACTCATTAAGCAGAAGTCTCAGTTTCTCTCTTCTTTTCTGTTTAATTTCCATTAGTTACTATCCTACTTGCACTGTGCGAAATACATTAGGTTACAGAAGGCTCAGGTTATCCTGTGAGAAATTAACCTGAAGAAATATCCAATTTTTCAGTGAGTCTAGGCCAGAACTTTGGGTTTTCACACCCCCACTCAGGTTTGTGGTAGGTTCAAAAATTGTCTCCCCTTTTGCATTCTGCTTAAGTTTTCCAAAGTTGCTTACTCACAACCTGTGGTTATTATCACAGCTACACCATCAAATCAATGCCACTTTAGATTTTTCTGGATCTGAGCTGGTGTGGTGAACCAGAGGCTTTTTAACTCTGGCACGGTACCAGCATGAAAATTTCCAGTAGTAAGGTAGGTACCAGAAATTCACCTCTCTGTGCTTTGGAAAGCCAGTGAAACTCCCTCTTCCTGAGTAATCCTATAGAGGAAATAGGTTTTCAGGAGAGCAAAGTAAAACAAATAATAAGATACCAATCCTGTCCTTTCTACCCAATTGCAAATTATTTCTACCCAAATGCATATTATATGTATCAGAAAACTTAAAAGCTCCTCTGGCCCACAGAAGACCTTGGAAAGGTTTTTCATCTCATGCACGTCCATCCTTTTAGCAGGCTCAGAAAGCTTCTTTCTGTTTAAGTGCTGAGCAAGAAATGGTGGAGAATGGCAATTACTGGAGAAGCGTGTGGGGAGCAAAATCCTTTGGTCCATCCAGGGAGGGAAAAAGCACTTCAGGACAAAGCAGCCTGGGAGAGGAGGCTCAGGGAAGCTGATAGAGGGCAGAGGTTTATCTTGTGGTAGGTACTAAGAGTATGTGGCCAGTGGGTTCCTCATTGTGACTACTTCAAAGGGTAATAGAGTAACTCAGATGTTCTACAGGCAACAGGAACAAATTGGCAACCCTTAACTTTGTATTTGTTATGTGAATAAATTTTGTATTCTTACAACAAAAGAGAGATTTTCTAAGTCTCTTTGCTTTTGTCAATACTGATTGAAAAACCTCACTTACTTAGACTAACACTGTGATTATTTTTTTTATTTCAAGTTTAAAGAATTTCCAAAACTAACTGCTGCAACAGTTATTAGTGTCAAAAAATCACTTTCAAAGATACTTGTCTGGGGAGAGACAGTGATTGAGCTATTCGCTTTTTTGCCATGTTTCTAAATGTTCTACAATCTTCCAAAATAGAGCTTAGTAGAAAAACTGAAACTAACTCAGAAGCAAAAATACCAAAACCTGTAATTATTTAAGATATTATGATATGAAAGCACATCCTGTAAAATTACTGGTGTCTTACTATTTGCTCCTACAGCCTAACCAGCAGCAGTGGTAGTTCTTAAATAATGGCTATGAAACATAAATACAACACATCTGCCTTGTAACCTTCCCCTGGCAACTGTCATCTAACGGACACCCCATTCATTAATTAGGTTGGGTTTGAATAAGTTTTCTAACTTCTACAAAAGAAAAAGAATTTTGCCCTCAGCAACAATGTGCACATTATGACCAAGCAACAAAAATACAGAAAACAATTTATCACACATATGGCTAGGAGAGAAACATGCATTATCCGTTATCAGGGGTCAAGCCACAGTGTAGGCGAGGATGCTTCTTTCATCTTTCATTGACAGGATGTTGTCTGCAAAAACAGCCTTACACTTGCATTTACATGTTACATTTCTATGTCATTTTCAGATTCAGTTGTGCTGGAAGGGGACACTAACAATTATTTCAGTCCTACATTAAAGAGCTAACTATTTTTCTAATTTCACTTGCAAGCTGTCCATCCCTCTCTCTCTGATTCTTACTGGCATCTAGTGGTACAGTACTGCTTTTGTTAAAAATGCACATTCTTTATTGGTCAAAACAGGAATTGCCCTAAAATGAAATGCAGATTCTGGACTCTAGAGGGTTAAGAGAGCTGGAGGTAAGCCTGACTTTATAGGTTTGATGGTGTCACTAGGCAACAAGTAACTTGCTGCAGCCAGCTCTTTTCAACCTCCTCGTTTCCTAATGAAGCCTGTCTGCAGGCTGTTTAGAGACAATAAGAGGAAGTATGTTTATTCCCTCTTCTTCCCATACCCACTTCCCCACCAAACCTAAAACAATACAAAACCCCAAAATTAGAGAGTGATGCTGCAATTGCAGTTGCACCATGTTGAGAAGGGTTAAAAACCAGATAGCTTTTGTAAGGTGGGGACAATTTCGGGAGCTCCGATGTTTTAGTCATGTTTCAAGGAAAGGGCTGCAGCTGTAATTCCAAGAGAAAAAGAAGGGGGAGGGGGAAAGATTAAAAAAAAAAAAAAAAAAAAAAAGAGAGAGAAAGAAAGAAAGGAAGAAAGAAAGAAAGAAAATGTCGTTTAACTATTTGGAGCCAGTTTGAGCTTGTAATTACAAGATCTACTTTTTCAAAGACCCATTAAAATAAAATTCGAAGCACTTCATGTTTTTTTAAATTGGAAATTTAGTTATGTTTCTGTGGCTTGGCTGATTGCATCTTGCATTCTTACCTGTTCTAAGGGATTAAAAGATGAGCCCAATTTAAACAACTAAATCTATACAGTTGTCTTACAGACATTATATTATTTTCAGTAACACAGAAATATTAAAGACATTGTAATGAAGTGAAGGAAATCTCATGATAGATTGTTTTGCAAACCATTTCTTTAACTACAAAAACTTCCTATAAACAAGGAAAGAACAAACAACCTGTAAATTTAACAGGAATTCTGCAAATTTTGAATACAATGCAATAAAAATAAATCAGTGCTATACAATCATCAAGGCATATTTTGTTTCCTGCATTTAAACAAAATATCATGTCTTTTATTTATGTGGTCCAAGAGATTACATGTTCTTGCACTGAATACTTACAGTTCTTTATCATAAATCTGAATTCTGCCATCATAAATTCTGCACTCCAGCATCTATACAACCCTAACAGTTCTGACAAGCTAAGGTATTTATTTTATTTGAAGACAGGTCCTTGTAAATTTGGTAAACTTAGTATCTCACAGCAAGTATAAAAATATGAGCATGTCAGAACAGCAGCTCTGTATAGTTATGAATACACACAAGATGACCTGTGCCCTACTAGCTTGCAATTGCAGCACATTTTGCCCAGAGGTAAAATTCAGACACACTAAAACTAATTTCTTACTTCATGTAAAACTAGTCACTGTGCTGTCCTGGCTAAGAGACAGCATGATTCTTTTATGATTCTTTTTTGGTCATTTTTTTTTTTTTTTTTTTTGTGGGGGGGGGGCAGTGCAAGGGGATGCTTTGTGTTTGTGGGGTTGTTGTTTTTTTTTGTTTTGATTTGTCTTTTACAAAGCATGCTACAGATTTAATTAATATGGCCACTCTTAGAATAGGGATTGAAAGGTATTTCTACTAAGGTCTTCTGCACTCTGTGCAGAGTTTCCTGACGGTTCTGCATTTCAGAGTAAGCTCAGAACTGCTGGGTCTTTACTGCAAATAAGGTTTCATTTTTGAAGACAGTAAGCCCTGTTTACTCCTCTCAAATTACTTTTTAGCTGGTCTACTTTCATGCACATTGTATTTTGGGTTTAAAGCCCTCCCTTCTCATGCTGCATAAGCAACAAGTTCTTAATCTTCAGCTGCTCCATGAAACAATAGGTGCCAACACAGTCACCACAGCCTAGAAAAGCCATAACAAAGGAGTAAGGAAATAGGTGTCATGTTCAAGCAAGACTATGTTCTGTGTTTGTGGAACTGACATTAATTTCAGCCACAAAGGAATATGAATTCACAGACTGGTGATCTCTCTTTGCAGCCAGAAAACAGGAAATCAGGTTCACAGAGACTGAAAAATTACACTGATTTAGTAATGAAGGGTGTTACATGCAGCTCTAATCTCTTTCTAAGATTGAGGAGATCAGCAAGTCAAATTAGTAGGTTCTAGATCAATCATCTGCCTAAGAATCTTGGATAACTCCTTGAACACTATCTAGAAATCTAAGTTTTCCTTGGAGGCGCAGTTTGTAGTCAAGGTAGCTTGCCTCATGCAAGAGGCAGGCCACTGATTTCCAGCTCAACAGAAAGCCTCTCACTGACCAAGAATAAATTTATGCCTAAAGGCAGCATACATAAACAATAAAATACAGTTACAGTATCATAAACTGGAGGTGCTAAAGCTGTGCTTTGCCAAGGAGTGGCAACAACATCACATGCCTATGCTGGATGAAAGGTACTTGCTCTAGCAAGGAGTACTTAGAAGACCATGGAGACCATTGTTTCAGGCTCAGCTGGTTCACACAGCCTTGGACCTCCTGTTCAGATATAAATTAGGAAACCATATAGCTTGCCTCAGGGTAAGTAATTTACAGCCAAAACACCATCACCATGTCAACAGCTAAGCTCTTAGTTTTTCATCATGACAATCACTTACCTCATAAGAAGGAGAGATGAAACACGTCACACCTCATATGCCAACTGTACACAGCATGCAAAAATTGCTCTGGTCTGAGGAAGGAACTAACCTTCCCAGAGAGACAGTTCATACCATACATATAATCTCTTGAACACTGGTGCTTGCATAGCAAACACTGCAGAGGAGGATGACAGCATTTTTTAACCACCTGCAACATGAGATATCTGTGGCTGTTCTTATGTATTATCACTAGGCTGACAACTTAACAGATACATCTCTCTCCATGCAAAGGAAGGAGGAATGATGGACCAGAAGGAGAGTGATGCAAGCCATTTCATTTTCCTCCCCAGCTCAATTAGGAAACAACTGTCTTCCCAGCATGCTCCTTTTATCTAGTCTTAGTTCTGAGCAATTTACCCTCTATACCCCTTCCCTTTCCCACTTCAGCACTGGCTCTGAATGCTGATGAGACACTGGGTGCCACCCCAGGTAGTTATTTAGGTACTTCTTATATAAAGATTACCTGACCCACAGACATTTGGGGACCAGTCGAACCTGTTATCTGAAACAGCCCCAGGTGCTATGTCAGTGCTGCCTTGATCACAACAAAAAATCTACACACATGCACACAAATACAACCCTTGTGCAGGCAGTGGGGAGGAACAAAACCAAACCCACAGTTTTTGATAGAACAAAGACTAAGGAAAGATACTTGCTTTTGAAATGCAATATCTCCTGCTTGCTTCTCAGAAACCTACAGTAATTAAGGATAAATAGCAACTTAAATATACTCTATTTTATTTGCAACATTTGAAGCTTCAATTTTCTTTCATCGAGGTGGAAAAATGTGTTTCCAGTAGGAAGAAAATCGTTCTGTGATTATAATGACATCATGCTGCCTCTCATAGATTATTGCAAGTCAAAAAACTTGAGAAAGTAGAAGGGCACATGAAGTACAGTACAGCCTTTCAGCTGTTTACGTAAAAATTCCTATACATATGTATGTACAGAAAGTAAGAAGAAAAAGAACTTTTTTGTCTTTGACTCTGAACTCTCTTTCCCTTAGCCAAAATGAATATAAAAATTAGGACTAGAAGAAATGGATGTGATTCTTCGTTTGATTTTCTTCTGTAAAGTAGCCATAAGCCAAAAGAGAACGCAAATACCTTTGGAGGAAAATGACAATTACAATAGCATTCTAAATTTACAGTGTAATTTCATTGCCATAATTTTCCACATTTGATACTAAAATATACTTGCTTACAGAGCAAGTTTTCTTATAATGAGCAAGAGCTGTTTTCATGTCACTTGTAGAATTAAAATACATAAATGACAGAGCATGAATTTATTTCCAACAACTTAAGTCTTCCTGAAAATTAGAATTATTACATTCAACTATGCTTCATGATTGAACAATGTTAGTGAAGTCTATTTACATTTTAGGGTCTTTGAGACCAAGATCGTAATGTTCATATATTTTGGTTCCTCTTTAGACTTAATGCAAAGACATGGCTATTCATATGTATGCTAAAGAATAACTGCCAAATGCTGCCAATCATCATACTGGGGTGAACAGGGAGACCCCTTGCAAGGAAGCCCCAGGAGTGTCCTGATCCTCCTTGCTCCTGCCTCCTTCCCTGTTGCAGAGGAGTCCGTTTCAGCACTCTGTGAGTTCATCTGCCCCTTTCTTATACCACTAGTCACTTTTTGTGATTCAGATCCCTCATCTTTAGGGCAGCATTATTCAATTCTGCTCGCTTTACTGACATGCCTAAAACCTCCTCCAAGCTACCCCAATACACAAAAGAGTTACTGCTTTGAGCTCCCTTTCCTGGGAGTCTAGCAGTCTTGATGTCATTCTTAAACTCGGAGCACAAATTTCCCTTACAAAATACTGAAGCAAAGCATCAAAGCAAAGAACTGTTGGATATCATTATTCAAAACAACACTGCAGAAATCTGTGTGTTGCTTCTTTGCACACCACTGTTATTTGGGAAATACTTTTATTACAGAGAAATGGAACAGTACATACATATTTCATGGAACTCTACTTACGCAATACCATGAAGGTTACTTTCACGTCTGGAGTTTTAACATTTGTAAGAAAAAGAGTGTGTCAGGTAGCACTCAAAGTACCAGCTTAACACTTGTGGCTAAAGGAAAATAGATTCCCCACACAGATTCTCCAGAGCGTGGTAAGGTTTTTATTGGCCAAAAAGTGATTTCACAGAATTTTAATTCTGATTTCTATCACAAGTTTTACAACTGCACAGATTGTCCTAGTAGAAATCCCAGACATGCTGTAAGATACTATCTGAGCTCACCTTCATTTCCTACCTCCTCCTTGTTCAAAATCAGAAATCTGCAAAGGAAATTCTGAACTTTATAGATTGTGATGCCAATATACAGGTCCAATGTTCAAACAACAAGGGAAGCTGACAAGTAATCACTGATAACATCCTATCAGCAGTTTGCACCTCTTTATATTCAAGAGTCTAGCATGCTTCACTGAATCACAACTGAGCTAGTATCCCTGGGAGAGAGCAGTAACTCCTCAAATCACAGAGAAATTAATGATTCAGCTGTGGCACATGCAAAGCTGTATAATCGAGAAACAGGTTGGGACTGACACAAAATCTGGCAAACCCAGCATTGCATTTTCCCCACCTGATAAATTACCAAACAAGCAGGAAGCTCACCTCTGGCAGCTATTTGTGAAACTGAGTCTCTCTCAAGCAAAGTACAATATCTGAGTCCTGAGGTAGCTGAGACTTAGATGAACACACAAAAAAGATGAATTAGGAGGGAAAATTGGACCTTTCTCACCTTTTGGGCACAGGTGTGAGGACTCTGGTCAGGGCTGCATGTGCAACTGGCTCTTACAAGAGCAGCCCAGGCTATAATCAAAACATGCTGTTGTGCTTCCGCACAGAAAGTTATAAATACATTTTTAATACTGCTTCTGTCTGTCACAGCTGTTGGGGTTGTCTGATTTAGTGCTTCACCTTTTAAAGGAAAGTTTTCACTGAATTAGTGGTGATGAAAACTACAGGATTTATTAGGACCTGCTTTGAAGACCAGATGAAAAGGAACAGGAAGAGGCATTGTTTGAATGTGTGAACTCATTGCAAGCTCTAATATAAATACAGGTATTTCTGCAATCTGTACTACAGATGTCCATATTCAAACTATAGACATCTGCAAAGGGTGTGATAAAATAACTATCACCAGTCATTTCTCATAATCACTAAAGGGCAAATCATGCCTGATAAATTTGGTTGCCTTCCACGATAAAGGTACGGCAGTAGTGGATAAGGGAAGAGTGATTGACATCATCTACCTGGACTTGTGCAAAACATTTGACACTGTCCAGCATGACAACCTTGGAGACATATATTTGACAGATGGGCCACTCAATGGATAAGGAATTGGATGGATGGTTGAAGTCAAAGAGTTGCGGTCAATGGCTCAATGTCCAAATAGAGATCAGTGATAAGTTGCATTCTTCAGGGGTCAGTATTGTGATCAGCACTGATCAACATGTTTGTCAGACAGTACAACACCTTGTAGCCTTCCAGTACCTAGAGGAGCCTTCAAGAGTGATGGAGAGGGACTTTTTATAACATTATGTAGTGACAGGACAACGTGAATGGATTGAAGATGAAAGAGGGTAGATTTAGATTAGACATAAGGAAGAAACTCTTTACAGTGAGGATGGTGAGATATTGGAACAGGTTGCCTAGGGAAGTTACGGATACCCCATCCCTGGAAGTCTCCAAGCCAGGTTGGATGGGACTTTGATCGACTTGGTCTAATGGAAGATGTCCCTGCACATGGAAGGGGCGTTGGAACTAGATGATATTTAAGGTCCCTCCCAACATTAACCCTCCCATGATTATATGATTCTGTGATCTGCAGCTCAGACTGTAGCATCCAATGGACTGAGATCAGTCAGTCCACTGAGATCTGCTCTCAGGATCCCAGAATATCTATTCCTGAAATCAACATCTTAAAAGCACATCCAGACTTCAATGACTTCTTGCTGAGCCAAATAATTTCAGGTTTTATGCAAATTTTTAGAAACATGATGGCATTTCTGTTTCCCTAGAGTGTACCACTGAATTCAAAATAAAACAGAATCTGTACTGAAATGCAGATACTAAAGGGAAAACACAGAAAAACAAAGTACGTTTCAAAAACTGTATTTTGCCAAGCCTAGTTCAAATAAGGCAAATTACCCAGCTCATAAAACTACCCAAATTCTGTATATTTCTAAGTTTTTCATTATAAACTCCCACTTAAAAGTTCCAATTGCAATCAAGATCATAAAGCCTACTCCCTTTAAAGCCTAGAAGTTATTTGATACGCATACAAAGTGGATCTTTCGTCGTTTGTTTTTTTTAAGCTCCTATAGTCAGTTTGCTATAATTACAGGATGAATAAGGATAAACATGTAGGAAGGCACCCCTCCTTGCAAATCAGCTGGAAGCCAGTTGTTAAGATTAAAAAACATTTCCATGCTTCTGCTCTGACAATGTTTAAGCATTTGTAAACATCCCAAAATGTGGGAAGGGAAGTGATAGCAGACACAGGAAACAGAGAATGACAATTTCAATCAAAGAACTAGTGAAAAGAAAGTGAGGGTTGGACTAGATGACTTACAGGCTCCTTCCAACCCAAACCATTCTAAGATTCTAGGAAAATGGCATGACTACACTTAGGATGGATCCTTAGAAATTTGTAATCATTTTCATTCCAGATGTGGCTATAACTCAGTCATCATAATTTGGCAGATTAAAATTTCTCTTCTCAAATAAAAGTTGAGGTTTTTTTAATAAAAATAACAGTAAAATAAACTCTCCCCCCCAAAAAACACAAGACAAGTAGAATCAGAGGACAGGTAAATTACATGCCAGCTGTACTTTAGTTTTTATTGGTGTTTTATTGTTGCACCATTGGACGGGACCACTGAGATACAGAGACCATGTCCAGCTCCTCTAACACTGGTTAACAAGTAGTTACCATTCAGATATTCTCTGCTCTCTGGCTTCCTCCTCAGCAGCCCTCAGCTGCCCATGTCTCTGGAAAGTGTTGCACAGATCTCCCTGCCTCATTGTATGATGCACAGTTGGGGTGAGACTCTTCTTGCTTTTTACTCATGCCCACAGGAATGAAATTCTGCTCTGTCTCTGCCATCAAAGAAAATAATACCCTATCTGAGGGAAGTGTTCCTACAACTACATAATCCTTTAAGGCATTTAAGGAACATGGACTTGAACTTGAATACTTCCAGAGGAAAGATAAAGATCTAGATTTTCAACAAGAAGTTCCAGCTGGTAATCTGTATCATCTGAGAATATGTGCTTTCTGACTGTAGTGGTGGAAAAGAAGAAAAATATGTTATACAAGAAGGAAAATATACCCAGTATCAGTGCTGACAATTTGTTATGTGAGCAGCAAAACTAATGAAAGCAGTTTTCTTATTTGTGCTGTCTTCTCTGGTGCATAACAGAGCATCAGGAATGACTGAAGTTCTTCCCACCATTGGGATATTCACAGCAACCATCTGCCATTCAGATCCTTGTGAGTCTAACTAAGAGTTGGACACAGTATATGCCTCCCCTCAGCAGAACACATGGTATGACTTCTGCCCCTGCTTGTGTTTCCTCAGAACTTGTAGGGACGTATAGCATTTCTGGGTCATTTTTATTTGTCAAATGTAGCAGACCCTGTTGATCAGCAGGTTCAAAAGCCACTGGGCCTCAGAGAGAGACCTAGGAGGACATGGGCATGGATGGAAATACCAGGAACAAAATCAGATAGGTCTTGTTTTCTTTGGAAACTAATCTTTAAAAATATTCCCTTGTTTTGTATGTGGAAGGGGATGAGTTTTCTCCTTGATGAGAAAAAATATCTTAATTGTACAAGTCAAGTTTAGAAAACAGTAGGAAATTCTATTAAGCATGATATCTCTGCTGAACCTATTTACATCCAGACATTTGACAACACAAATATAATATGCACCTGTGCCTGAATTATGAGCTATTTTTATACTAACTGGAGAACTGGTCATAATGTGGTAAAGAAATCATGGTTAAAAATGACCATCTGGCTGTTACGTCTAGAAGAGGAAAAATCTATTTTAACATTATTCGTTTTAAGTGTGTTCTGCTGCACATTTGGCTTGAGGTGAATAACATGAAAACGAAGTACTGAATCAAGGAACTTCTTCATGTCAGTTTCATCCTACTGTTTTAAACACAACAAAAAGATCTGAAAGATCTTAAATGGAAATTCTTATAATCTGTGTATCTGTAATCCCTTCAGTGTCAACAGTAGGGCATATGAAAGCTGACTTCCACATTTTATTATAAAATTAATTATACTGTGTGTTTTTGAAAATAAACCTGTTATTTGCACAGTCCATGTCTTTCTCTATTCTCACAGCCACCAAATGCAAACTGGATTTTTCATTTAGTTTGCATTTGTTAGATGCACAGTGATAACTGCATAACATATCTGAGTGACATTCCAAACCAGCTCTGACATTTCAAGTTTTTTCTTGTCACCTAATGTTAAATCACTGCAACTTGCAATTTTATAGTGTTCTTTCTAAATAATAAAAAAAAAAAAATAAAACAGTGCACAAGCTGTTTTGCTGTGTGACATTTCTCTTTATAGTGGTCATTGAATCATCAAGCAATGAATATACCATTCTTTCATCTTCTTGTTTAGGATGCAAGCACTTTTGAGAAGGTGAAAGGGAAACATTAGAAAAGCTTGGCTCTGCCCTGTCATGTTATCTTAGTGTGACATGAAATTCTGAGACATGTGACATTAAAAAAGGTCACTTTGACAATCTGACTACAAGAATGTGAGGATATTTTTCCCTATTCCTGGCAAATGAATGGCAAATTACAAGATACCTGCAACTAACAATAAAAATGTTTTCTTCCTTTTTTTGCCTTCTATGAAGTTTTATAACATCATGGAGCTTTAAAACGTTACAGAGCTTCTCCAGCTTCTCTCCAATTTTCTCATTTCTTGCCAGTAGATTTTTATTAGTTGAAACAAAGCTTGTTTTCTTTATTTTAAAGGGTTTAATTAATGTTTTACAGCTTCTCTATTCTTTTTTACTACATTGGATAGAAAAGCAAAACTGTTGTTTTAATAGTATGCTTCAAATTCAAAAGAGGAAGATTTCAAGAGACACAACACAGGCTCAAATCTTACCTTTGAAGAAAGATCAGCATTTCCATATAACATCTGGGAACCACCAGGTTCATTCTGATATGACAGAGGCTCTAATTGATATCACAACAGTCAAATCCCTTGAATTTGAGTTTTAACACTTATAAAAGAAAGGATATTCTTAAAGACTGAAGTCAAACTCTTAACCTGCACCTAAAAGCCAAGGTGGAAGTGAAACGGGGTAAACTAGATGGAGCTTTATCAAAGACCAAAAGTGCCATCTGTATTTCTTTAACTTTTTTGCATAATCTCAGTAGATTATTAATAAATGCATCAAAAGAAAAAAAAAAGAAAAAGGAAAAAGAAAATAAAAAAGAGCACTGAAGCCCATATTTATACTCTGCTTTTCCTTGTACTTATGGCACCTACTAGGGTCATTGCAGTATGTGTTCTGTCAGCTTTTTATATTTTAAGCATTGTTCTCATGAGTGTATTATTTTTCTATTCTATTATACTTCACACAGTTGGGTTGCTGGCATTTTGAAATGCCTTTTCAGCCTGCCAAGTGCCTGTTTAAAATAGAAAGGCAAAAAAAAAGTGTATTTCAGATGTGGGTTTTGAAAGTTGTTTTCCTCTTACAAACAAAAAGATTGAATTTGATAAAATGAGAGATAACAGTTTGATAAAATGAGAGAGAACATTTTCATGAAATGAGACAGGGACTGGCCTCCACCAATACCGTGAAAATAAAAAAACAAGCTTTTTTCTTTTATTCTTTTCTCCTGGGGTTTGGGCCTAAATAACATAATATCTCTCAGGCATTGCATAAATATGGTGAACCAGTAACAATCTCTTTAGTCAAAGAAAGACTACCAATCTGAAACACTGATACACAGATGGTGTTTGTTTACTGAGTTAGCTGTTGATGTGAGTTTCCAGATGGTGATTTATCAGGACTTTTCTTAAGAGCATAGGTAGATCTGGCAGAAATTTGTCTGTTTAAATTGTACAGATTTCTTGGAAGACCCTGTTCTTTACAACAGTTAAAACTCATGATTTTAGAGGATCGGGGAAGTGCTTTTTACATACATAGAAAAGATTTTAGCTTTTAACAGAGGCTCTAATCATAGCATCATAGAATCAGAATAGCTAAGATTGGAAAGGACCTTAAGATCATCAAGTTCAAACCCCTCTGCCATGGGCAGGGACACCACACATAAAACCATGACACCCAAGGCTCTGTCCAAACTGGCCTTGAACACCACCAGCGATGGAGCGTTCACTTCCTTGGGTAACCCATTCCAATGCCTCACCACCCTCACAGTAAAGAACTTCCTCCTTATATCCAATCTAAACTTCCCCTGCTTGAATCTGAGCCCATTACCCTTTGTCCTCGCACTACAGTCCCTAAAGAAGAGTCCCTCCTCAGCATCTCTATAGGCCCCCTTCAAATACTCAAAGCCTGTATGAGGTCTCCCCACACCTTTCTCTTCTCCAGGCTGAACAGCCCCAACTTTCTCAGCCTATCTTCATACAGGGGTGCTCCAGTCCCATCATGACCCTCCTCTGAACTTGTTCCAACTGATCCATGTCCTTTTTAGGCTGAAGACACCAGAACTCTACACAATACTCCAAGTGAGGTCTCACGAGAGCTGAGCAGAGGGGCAGGATCACCTCCTTTGACCTGCTTGTCATGCTCCTTTTGTTCAGCCTAGAATATGGTTGGCCTTCTGAGCTGAAAGCGAACACTGAAGCTGGCTCATTTTCAGCTTCGAATCAACCAGCACCCCCAAGTCGTTCTCCGGAGGGCTACTCTCAATCTCTTCTCTGCCCAACCTTTAGCTGTACCTGGGATTGCTCCGACCCAGGTGTAGGACCTTGCACTTGTCATGATTAAACTTCATCAGGTTGGCATCAGCCCACCTCACAAGCATGTCAAGGTCCCTCTGGATGGCATTCCTTCCCTCCAATGTGTCAACCAAACCACACAGCTTGGCGTCATCAGCAAACCTGCTGAGGGGGCACTCAATCCCACTGTCCATGTCACTGACAAAGATGTTGAACAAGATTGGTCCCAACACTGATCCTTGAGGGACGCCACTTGTTACTGGTCTCCAATTAGACATTGAGCCACTGACCACAACTCTTTGTGTGTGGCCATCTAGCCAGTTCTTTAGCCACCGAGTGGTCCATCCATCAAATTGATGTCTCTCTAATTTAGAGACAAGGATGCTGTGCAGGACAGTGCTGACAGCTTTGCACAAGTCCAGGTAGATGACATCAACCGCTCTACCCCTGTCCATCAGTTCCATAACCCCATCATAGAAGGCCATCAGATTGGTCAGGCAGGATTTCTCCTTAGTGAGTGAAGCCATGCTGGCTGTCACCAAGCACCTTGTTGTTTTTCATGTGCCTTTACATGCTTTCTAGGAGAATCTGCTCCAAAATTTTTCCAGTAACAGGGGTGAGACTGGCTGGTATTGAGTTGTTTAACATCTTTTGATTTAGAAGTCTTTAGATGGAGGTTTTTTTAAAAAAGTCAATCTTTTTTTGGTCAAAGAGCAGGCATGAGCTTTGTTTATTTTCTTTAATACTTGTATGAAACTAGACTTTGCATTTCATTCATTTGCTTCTTGTTTCCACTAAATTTGCATTATATATAATACAGGAATTTCATAATCACAGTTATTAACTCTTGTAAGGAGATGTTAAAGTTTTCTAAAAAACTAAATTCTGGAAAACCACTGTTCTCTTTTTGTAATGCCATTAAAATCGCGTCTGTAGATCTACACTCCCAACTTGATCTTGAAAAATGGACAATAACTGATAATGTATTCCCTTAGCACATGGCAGGAAGTTTGTGTCTTACCATTAATTACCATTAATGTGTATCTCACATTTCCCATATGAGGGATAATCTATATGTGGGTCCTACACCCCACAGATATATCTGTTGATGCAACCAAAGAGGAGGCCAAGGAACTGCTAATTAACAGGACAGCAGAAAACTGGCTGCAATGAGACCAGTGCATAACTTTATGCCCACCAGTGGTGGAACTTGGGGTAAAAAAGGACAGTAGGAAGTGGGCAGCAGGAATGATCCAATTCCATCTTTGTGGACAACTTACATTTTCAAGCTAACTAGCAACTCAGAACAGCAACATGCTTAAGCCTTGATCTAACTTTTTAAATTCTAAGATAATGAAACAACAAAATCAGGACTATATCCTCATCCTTCTTGACCTCACAGCTCTGGCTAAACCAGTCAGTCTTGCTCTCCTTCTTGTAGCACTACTGTTCTTCAATTCCATGCCTCCAAGCTTTTCTTCCCTCCCTAGCTTTCCAGTTTCATTTTCATAAACCTTTTCACTTAAATTCCATGTTTCCATCATTTCATATAGTAATTATTACAGTTGCTTTTCTTTGTCCTTGGCAAACATAACTTTGCCTTTCTCATATCTAACCAGAGTGCTACTGAGAGAAAACTTCCTTGTCTGCTGCTTTGGCTGGGTCATTTCCCCTTTCTCAGTCATAAGAGAAGTTCCTTGTCATTCCATCCAGGCACTAGATTTCCCACCCACATGTTCCCCAATCACCTCTCACTGCACCTCATAAGAGTAATTTTATTATCCACTTGCCCTCCAGTGCCAAATCCCTGCACCTTTTGCAAGCTCATACTTGGGAGGATTTCCTCAGCCATCTGCAAACACTAGCCTCTTTCAGCTTTCTTCCTAAGGCTCCCTTCTGCTCTGACACCTATCGAAACTTAGCAGAAGATAGCTTCTGTTGTATGCTGCACCTGCCAGGTTGACCAGTACTGGTTCGTTGCTTCATTGCTCCCCCAGTTTATCTGCAACCTTCTGCTCTGCCTTGTCTTATGTGGTTATCATGCTGCTCCATGTTTGTACAAAGACTCAAAGAAGCAAGGATCTTAAGGGGAGTCTATTATTAGATCAACTGAAATAAATTGAAGAAACAGACAAGTTTTGGGGTCTAAAGAAGTGAATATCCCCTTAAGTCACAAATCCCATATAGGCAAAAAAAAAAAGTTTTCATACCTGAAAAAAATAGTGAAATTTGCCTCTGAGGAAAAAATAGCAGTTGGAGTAGGGTGGCAACTAGTGGCTGTTTTTTCCATGTGTATTTAAATAAAAACACCTATTATGTGTGAGGTCACCTTCAGTTTCTGGATAGAGTTAGTATCATTAGGCAGGATGAACTTGGACCCTGCGATAGGAAACAACCGTAACAGCTTATCCACAAAGGTAGGTCAGGAGTATTTCAGCAGTTCTGGTATTCAAACCTTAGGCTCCATGTTGCTGCAGATTGCAGTGATGGTTTGAGCATGGGACAGCACTCATTACTGCAGGGGAATTCCCTTCAAAGTTATGGAGTTTCCACCAATATATTTTTGCAGCCAGGAATGAGTTTACTGTGACATACAGAATGTACTATCTTAGAAGATTCATGAATTATCAAAGTGTTGACAAAGAGACTGAAAGCTTAGATGACATTAGTAGCACTGAAATTAATATTGCATCCAGGGTTCACAACTTGCTTTTGGGGACTGAAGGTCAGTTTAAACATGCAATTGCTGAACAGTTAATATATAAAATGAAAAATACCTTTAACATTTTTATTTAATCATAATGGCAACCATTTCTCAGTCTCCTACCAGAGTCTCTGCCAATCTGCTTATTTACTAGCTACAAGATATGTTGCTTTAGAGTCACATAAATTAACAACTTACTTATTACTTTAATTGTACTATTGTAATTTTTTCATCAGAAGACAAAAAAGCCAACAACATAGAATTGCTGCTTAACTATACCAACAGACAGCTTGTAAGAAAGACAAACATAAAGAACTTCTTCCTGCAAAAAGGGGAACAAAATCTACAGATTTTCCAGTGGCAAAACAGTTACCAGCACTGTAGCACTCTGTTTAGCAGGTTCTGGATTGCTATTTTATTCCATTCTTTGAAGACAGTTAGTGCCAATAAAATAAGAGCACAACTGCACAATTGTACCTCTCCTAAGAAGAAAGGCTTAGAGAGTTGGTTTTGTTGAACCTGGAGAAGTCTGTGGAGAGACCTATTGTGGCCTTTCAACATATAAAGGGGGCTTGGGACAGGACAAGGGGCAGAAGTTTTAAAATTAGATTGGGCATAAGGAAGAAATTATCTGTGATAAGGATGGTGAGACACTGGAATATGCTGCCCAGTTAAGTTGTGGATGTTCCACCACCTGAAGTGCTTAAGGCCAGGCTGCTGAGTTTTGAGCAACCTGGTCTAGTGGAAGATGTCACTGCCCGTGGTAGAAGAGTTGGAATATATGATCATTGAAGGCACCTTCCAAACCAAACCATTTTATGATTCTACAATTCTCTTACTGGCATTGTAGTTTTTACTGGAAGATCATAAACCCCAAAGGATGTAGGGTCAAGCTAAACAATAACTCTGTTCACTTCTCACACCACAAATGCAACCTTAAAATTCTACACAAGGTGATTATCAGACACAAGAACAAATAAAGGATTGCATAATATTTGACATGCTTAAAATAAAAGTACAGCTAACTGATTTTCCAGAGATGTAAAACCGAGAAAAACACTGATGCTCAGCTACCATTCCGGGCAATGAATATAACAACTTCACTGCATCCCTTGTGTTTAGAAAGCAAGCTGAGTGAAGATTTTGTATTTAGATTATCTCCTGGACGGGACATTTCTGCCAGAATGAAGCAAAACAGGAATGCAAGCTCCAAAATGAAAAAGCGTACTGAATTCCAGAATCTGTTCTTCATGTATATATTCTGTTCAATGCACCAGAGCATTTTTTTCTATTCGTTAGACTTTCACCAAGACAATTCATAATTGTTAACATAATTGCCTAAAGCCTTTTAGGTGTAAATCAGTAAGCAATGAAGTGAGGTGGAAAAGTAGCTTCCCTGTGACAGATGCGTGCTTGAAAATGAGGTGATAATAGGTAAAATGGTATTAAGTAGACTAATGACATTCAATAACAAGCCTGTCTAATTGTGAGGATTTAATTAAAACAGAGCTGCTGTGATGCTGTTGCAATTATTAAGAGGATAGCTGGCTTTCTGTTTGAGATCAAGATGCTGTTTCAAAATAACATAATCTAGACCTTTAAAAAGGTCTAGATCTTAGCACGTCATATAAATATTTTAATCTACTTAATTACTTTGGGTTGAGAGTATATCAATAGAGTTAAGAAAAAAAATGGTATATCTGAGATGCTTCATAGGAACATTATATGTTAAGTCCTTCCCATCCAGCAAGACAGTGCCTGAAATTTTTATAAATAAGATTTCATTAATGATAAAAAAGCTAGATTAATGAAAAACTGAAAACCGTGCACCAACATTTTATTGTAAGGGTGGCTGGCTTGTGACAACTCTAAAGCTGCTCTCAGCTCTTTCCCACTGAATTATATTTGCAACTCTAACCAGGTTCATATGCTATTTGGCATTAGCCAATAGGCATTACACACTAAAACCTGACTTCCAGGAGACTAATGTATAGAGCAGAAGTATTCTTAGGCTCCTTGCACCATCAGTGAAAAGCTACATACCTCCCTTCAGTTAATAATTTAGAGCAGGGACCAATCTTATCGTAAAAACCCTGATCTAAAACTGACGTAGATGGTAAGAATTCCTGGTAAGTTCCTCCTTTCAGTCTATTCCCAATTTTCAGTCTTCCCTGGTGTGCCTCAGATGTAAGATGTATTGCTGGAAGGACACTTACATGGCTGGCATCAATCCCCAGAAATTTTTGCTTGAAAACTGCAGCTAATTCAAATGAAGCATTTTTCTTGTATCTGATGTCACCTTGAAACCTACTGACCTGCATGCCAACTCCAGCACTTACACTTTCTCCTTTTTATTCCTTTTCCAACATCCATTTACTGTCTCAGTGTCCAGTTTGTGGCAACCATAGTATCTGCTACACTCAAGGAATTTCATCAGCATCTCACTTCAAAAAGCATTAAAACATACAAGACCCCCTTGCTGTAATGTGACTCAGAAGTCTTAACTTGACCCTTTCCTTTCTCTCCACTGGTTTCCTTATTCATAAAGAATAAATCTTTCTCACTGTATATAACCTCATCAATACCTTTATGCTGTGGGGGATTTTGACTGCCAATTAAATCCAGGTTTAATTTCGTTCTGTCACCTGTTGTGCATGAATGACGCAGATAGACAGTTCTGCATGCTTCTGAGACAGAAGAGCCCAAGTGTACTTGGTATCTTATTATACATCCAAAAATCTCATGTCATCTGGACAGATCAATTGCAGAAAAGCAAGCATACTATAAAGTAGCTACCACATAATTTCCTCTGTTTAATAGTATTAGAAACTATATGCTCACCTTGAGGCTGCTCTACTGATGGGCAGTATGGATTGAAAGCAGTTTCACGGATTAAAACATGTCTGTACCCATGCTCAACCTTGTAAGACAGGGGTATCTTTGGCTTGTTTTTCTGTATTGCTACTGAGTGGCCCAAAGGCTCTAAGGACAAAATTGGCTTTATAAAAACATCTCAGATAGACTGATTTAACACATGCCAAATGCAACTACTTAACAGATAATATAAATTCCATCATTGTCCAATTCAAATTAGGCAAAATTCACCAGTGGAGAGAAACCTTCTTTTCCCTTTTCCTGAGCAAAACAGTAACAAAAATTAACAGCAGATGGTATATGAACTATTAGTTATTTGGATAGTAATTCAAAGTCTATTGTAATCCTTTCACATGTGATATTCATTCCTTTTTCTCCCAATCACAGTTACACCTTTCCTAGTTATTTCAGCATTTCTAATTCAAGCTAATAATCAGAAATGAAAACATAGCAGTGGTCCTGAATTTTACAGAAGGTTTGTTTCAGTTTTGGTGCTGTGAATAATACTTATAGCCAAGGAGGGAAAGGGACAAAACCAACATTTTACATAGGCCATAGAAATACCATGAGAATTCTTTGCCTATCTTTACAGTTATAGGCTTGAGATAGTAGCCTACAGGCATTCATTACTCCTAACCAATTCATTACTCCTAACCACTAGATTGTCCAGTGATCCCACCTCAAGAAACAGATAGTTTTTGTTTACTCTGGGTTTTGGATTAATTGATTCAGCACATTAGAAAGAACATCCCCCTAAGGGTTCTCCATTTTCAGCTTGTCAAACACTGTTCTGCCTTCACACACTGTCTTTCAGACATACTCTCCTCACACCTTAAACACTTTGCACAGGGACTGTACAACCAAATTTAATCTAAGACTCTTAAGACATTTCGTTTTCAGACTCTGTAATGATAGCTCCAAGGAGAGCATGACTTAAAGACTGCTCTTGAGCATGAAAAGATTACACAAGTTTCAAAAGTCTCAGAAAAAAGAACAGGAAGGCTTCTTTATTATTTGCAGAATTATTTTTCATGAGCTGAATTCAAGAAGAGTTGCCAAAATTGAGCCTTTAATTGTTCATGTTTCACAAAAACCTTATACTTACACTACTCAGTGTCTAATAAACATGTATACTCTAAAGTTGATGAAATCTCAATGTATTCAACACTAAAATGTCTTTCTCCACCTTTCTTACCTCCTTCATTTGTTGTTTCTGAAAACAAGTCTGAGAGGGATGTTCTCAGTACATAATTTTTTTTTAAAAAAAAGAAACCCAGCCTCATTCCAATTCTTCCTAGCTTGTTAAAGTCATGCAAAAAAATCTGTTTGTGGCAGCCTTTGAGCTCTGGTGATGGCCTTATTTTTTTCACTCATAATGTGACACATTAAATGCCACCAAAATTGACTGTGCATGCTTGCTTGTGGAATCACCAAAAGATTAGGAGCTGACATTGACAAAAAAACTTCCTTAAGAAACTAGCATGCGTTCTAGTTCAGGAGGGAGCAAAAATTGTTGCAGTGTTTTGAAACCTTTGAAAGGCTGAGGGCAATTCCTCTTTCCTTGTTGCTCTGCCAATGACAGGAAATGGCATACCAAAGACTTGTTCTGACAGTGCCCTTAATGCTTGACATAGAGTACTGGGGTTGGAGAGAAGGAGGAACAGCCATTTCCTCTACTGGGGTCCACAGGTGAGCTAATGAAGAGATACACTTCGTAGTTTAACTTAAATACTAATTTCTTCCCGTCTAAGTAATTCTCTGCTGATCAAAGACTGAATCCATATTCTTTCCAGATCAAAGATATAGTGAGAAATATCAGAAGCTATCAAGTCTCCCATAAGACACCACTAGTAAACTGTGAAGCCACAATGGGCTTTTGGATTCACAAAGACTTTGCAACTCATTTAACAATAGAGGGCATCACATATTCCAGGACATCTGTAATGGAAGACAATTTTTTTCTTCCTTAAGAGTTGAAAAGGAGAGTTAGTTATGACTTGTTTAAGAAAAGGAAAAGGAGAAACTCTTAGAAAAATTCTGGGTTTACTTCTCTTGTATTTGCAAAAGGAAGATGTTTTTTAACATAATAATTTAAAATTATTTCTCCTTCTAGGTAAAATCACAGTTGGATTTAAAGTTTCATAATGAAACCAGAGTGAAAAAATACCTTTCTATTTCAGAAGACTGAAAAAACATTCCTGACTCTTCTATTTTCTGAATGTGTTTCAAGGAAAAGAAAGAATCACTTTCGTACAGTCTGCAAATACCTTCAACCCAGAAGCTATCAAAGAAAGCAGAACAGCTATACAGTTGATGAAACAACTCTCAGGATAAGTTGCAATTTAAATAGTTTCTCTATGCAAATCTAGACATCCTATTTATCTCAGACAGCACTTCCACAGGGAAAACAGAAAGACAGAATTAGGGAGATGGAAGTAAATCTGGACTCAGAAAAGGAGAGCTGCAAAATAAGCTAATGGAGACATTGCAGTTTTGGGATGTTTTTTGTTATGTGAAGCAAGCCTCTCAGTTTTATCAGAGGATAACTTGCCCAAACACAGCTTTTATAGTATGTGTGATACCAATTTTTTTCCAGTTTTCTTCATCTGTAAAACAAGTGACATAAACAGGATATGCTTGTACTGGCAAAATTACTTCTATTTTCAAGGTAAAAATATGGCCCCGCTGAAATGAATGACAAACCTCCCAATAACTTTAAAGGACAAGTCTCCATTCAAGCCTTACTGTTTCTCAATATTCAGATGTAGTTAAACTAATAGCTTGATCCTTTGAATTTTTATATGGATGAGTGTGTATATTCACTGCAAGATCTCTCACAGCTATGTAAGGGGCCCATCTGTAGCACTGGGAAGCAGGTAGGCAAATGGCAGCTTGGGCCAATACTACTACCATCCTATTCCCTGGTATCTCTGCAATCTTAGTGCACTGGCTAATAGAAGAATGGAAGAATGCTCTGATCCAAATGGCAACCCCAGAGGGATCTTGTATAAAAACATAGTTATAGTATTCACAGCATACAACAGAGGAGAGAAACCTTTGCATACATTCACAGCTTTTGATTATGTCTCCAGGACTAAGAATCAATTGGGATCTTTGCCAAGTGGCGAATCAAAAGCAAAATTCAGATTCCTGTGAAACTTACAGATCGTCCACACCCTGACAAATGCTGGGTACTGTTCAACTGGGCCATGTTAGACATAGCTCATTAAATTATTGCTAGCTACAGTGCACCAGCCTTTTACTTCTATGTAACAAAAATATATTGGACTTGTTCTCCTTCTTCCAGCCCTATAGTAAATCATCTTTTTTATTCACAAGACATAACTGCGGCAAAATTTATGATTCCCATAGTTTACAAACTTTACACCAGTATGAATTCCAGGGATGTATTATTCATTTCTGTACATTTTAAAAGAACTAGAGTCATAACAGTGAGTCCAAATGTAAAAACCCCATACTTATGAAGATATTAGATGCAGTAAAGAAGTAGTTTATATAAAGCCTAGTTTTCTTCCAGAGCTGTTTTATGTACTGGTGACTACATCATGTTACTGAAGTAAATGCAGAAAATAATTTATTGCTAATTATAAATCACTCTTAGATTTCAAGAATTTCAAATTTTATCTTCCGGAGGTGAAATTATTTCTTTACATTAAAGAGACCTGTGCCCTAGATTCCTGATCATCCTGGTTGCCTTCCACTGGAGAATTTTCAGCTTTTCCACACAGACCTCCACAGCTGTATTCCACTGTGACCTCACCACCACCAGCCAGAGAGGGATAATAAGTTCCCTTACTGTAATGACCATGATCTTCCTAGTACAAGTCAATATTTTATTTTCTTTATTCCCAGTGGAAGTTCAATTTGGAGTTCAAGCTGATTTTATTAGGCAAGTATACCTCATTATGTCTACCTTAGTAAATACTCCATAGTTAAAAAGCTATGTAGCGTAAAACCTTTTTCATACTTCCTTTCATTAATTTATTCTTTTTCTTTTTTCAGTACTGGAGATGATTTAGAAATGTAATTATTGCTAATGTAGTGCCACTCTGGTACAGACCCATTGTTGTGTACCATAACTCTGCTTTAACAGACCCTGTGCAGACACCGAACTTTATATGGACACTTTCAGTGTCCAGAAAAGACTTTGCTTAAACTTCAGGATTCTGCTTCATAGTACTAATCTTTCAGTATAAGTTACTTAGGATCTCTACTAGGACTATTCTGCTATGGGTTTGGGGCATCTAACATGAAACCATGAAAAACTGCAGTAATTTCTACATCTGGAAGAATAACTCATTCGTCTAGCCTCTTGATAGTCTCTTCTGAATACAACACAGATGTACTTGCAGTTCCCTGTCATTAACTTCCTTTTTTTTCCTAATACCCCACCTGAATCTCCCAAAGTGAAACTTTCCATCTGTCCTTATTGAATTTTATAAGATTCCTGCTGATCCATCCCTTGTCTGCATCCCTTTGTATGGCAGTCCTTTCCTGGAGTGTACTGATCCCAGTTTGGTATCACCTACAGAGTGCACTCTGTTACCTCTTGCAGGTCATAGATAAAAATGGTAAACTGGACTGGTCCCAACCTCTTGCAGGTCATAGATAAAAATGGTAAACTGGACTGGTCCCAGCAGTGACTTCTGTGGTATTCCATTTTTCACTAGCCTTCAATTAGAGTACAAATCATTAATTAACTATGAATGCCTGAGCCCAGCCAGCCAACCTGCTGCAATGATTTCTGCTGTACATATGTCCAGACCACAATGTCCTGAGATGGACACAGGGACATTTTCTCAAATACTGCTAAAAACCTCGATAAAGCTGAAGGTAAATGATGTTTGACACTCTCCCCACATATGAATCTAGGCATTTTATCATAGAAGTCAATCAAGTTGGCCACAAAAGAATGGACTGACCAGGTGTCAATCCATGCTGGTCATTCTTACCTTATTCTGTACACGGATATGTGTTCTAAGAGGATTCACTGATTTTCTGTAGTTTAATGGACTTAGACCCTATGAAGTTAGTTTTAGCATAAGGTCTGTCCTTTTAAAGGCAAATTTTATAGTGTTAGTTCATTTGCATCACTAGGAGTTAGAAGACCATTGAATCAGTGAAGTTACCCCTCATTTATGGAAAAAATAAAAAAGCGCAGCAGAGTAACACAGCATTGGACCAGGTTGCCCAGAGGGTAAAAAGTGTCCTTAAGTTTCTTTTTTGTAAGCACCATAAATAGAATTTCTGTTTTCTTGTAAGTCTGTAAAATTCCCTTTTATTGCACAGAAAATCTCAATGTTCAAGAATCATTTTATAGGAAAGTAATTTGCAATTATAATTTATCCCCATATTGCCATACAAGATCGCACTTAGGAAGACAAATAGAACAGAATGAACCATAAATTTCCCTCCTCATTATGAATGAACAGGATCCTGCAAAGGCATTTTCCCTGATATAAATATGTGAAATAGGATCACTCACAAGTGAGTTTAATAAGTTTGGTTTAATAAAAAGAGAGCTGAAAAACTCTTTGTCATCACGGAAGGTCTCAAGTCGTGCTGTAAGAGACAAAATGGCCAAGATGGAAAAAAAAATGAGTCGCAGAACTTTATAAGAAGTACTGCTGACCACCTTGAGTCCTGAATGGACCAGAAGCAAGCCATTCAAAGACAAATACACTTCACATTTATTCATATTTTTGTCTTTCTTCTCCTTTCCACTTCCCCAAATGGAGGGAAATAAAACATGCTACAAAAGCATTTACATTAACAAAAAATTATAGCCTCTAAAACATTTTTAAATTGAGGTAATTGCTCTGTATGACCTGCTGCTAACTGTGATTCAGCTCATGTTTTGCAATTTTTTTGCCTCAAAATATTTTGTAACACCATTAGGGGCAATTGGTTCAACAAACGTCAAAAATTTGAAGCCTTGTTATTATATAAAGATTGCAGCTGGCAGCCTGGTAAAGTTAATGTAACATTTTGTACTCTTGGTTTTTAATTTTTTTCTGTACTCTTGTTTCTCAGTTTAGTGTTCCATACCTGGCTTCATCACACAATTTTGGAAGTTCTGTCCACCTAAAAAGGAACAAAAACTTCTCTTTTTCTGTAATTTAATGGACTTAGACACTGTACTGTCAGCTTTAACATAAATTTTTGCTTTTAGATACTGAAGCCAACATTTGCAGTGCAAGTTCTCTAATCATTTGTACTGCTACAACTCCACTTAGGAAAAGTCATTCCTGGTTTACAGGAGTACAAATATAGGTATCACATTACACACCAGAGTGTTAATCTATTAACTGAATCACTAAGGTTTCTTGTGCAACAGGACAACCCAGAGTACAACACTGCATAACTCAGGAGAAATGTGATATGAACATAATGTACTCTGTGTTTTGAAGTTTATGGCTTCACTTCTCAAGATGAAACTTCTGTATAGCTGCTTTGCCAATCAATCACTGGACTGGAGCACTACCAAAATTCATACAAATACAAATATGCATCATATTACTAAGATTGTGCAGTGAAATTAGACCACATGTACAACACCTTGCTTATTCAGTGTTATAAAATTATTAATACGACAGCTAATCACATCATTGTTATTATTCCCCTCTACTGTTGCTGAAGTAAGAACAATGAAATGCTTTATCCCATTTTTCTATGAAAATTGAAGCTGAGTGATTCCCATTCCCTCCCTTTGCAAAAGGATATTCTGGCAATGTTCCTTTCGAGGAGGACTCTCTGGTGTTCAATTTAGCAAGAGCTTCTCTTTGGATAAACATATGGTTTTTAAAGCAGAGTCCAAAACCCTAACCTTTTTTTTTTTATAAGTGTCCTATCTGAAACAAATGCGATTTTTGGACATATTCTAGCTAAAACAAATGGGACTTTTTTAATATATGTTGTTATAAGAAAAAGGGCAAGAACTACTTTTATACATACATGGAACAGTTTTCTCACTGACAAAACCAGTTTTGGGTTTCCTGTCTGTTCTAAATATCACTTCTGAAGACTGAGCTGTTGTACAATTCTCACTGGACTGAAAATTATGCAACGGAGGTTTGTTACCTATGTCAAAGTAGCTACAATTTCATCATTACACAATTAAAAAATAAGAAGAAATTGTGAAATTATGAAGAATTAAAAAAATGTAACAGGATGCAGAATCTTATGTAGCATGTACCCTATGCTACACGGGGTGCTAGGAGGCTTTATGACTATGAGGCTTTCACACACCTGCAGATGAATCAAGTCATGCAAAAGCACACGCCATGATCTTTAATTCTGTCATGTGCCACTTTTTCTTTTCCCCTGCCTTAGGCATCATTAACCTTGGCCTCAAGAAAACTATTAGTTTTCTCCTTATCTTCCCTGTGTCCAGTACAATTGCCCTGTAGCGTTTTTTTTTTTTTTTTTGGGTGGGGAGGGGGGATTAAAAAAGTCATCTCACATTTATTTTTGTAAATGCTAAAAATGCAAGAAAATGGAAAACTAGTATTTATAAGAGGATAGCTTTCAGGCATTGCAGTAGATAAGGAGGACACCATTATCATCCACATTGTATAAATATATACACAGTCTGTCACAGAATCTTCTTCAGAGTGTTTAAATGGGCAATTTAAATTAACAGGACAGTGAGGTAAATAGAGAGAAAACTGAATTACACAGAAGACAACCTCTCCAAGGTCACACCACAGTCTAAAGTCACTGTGTTGACACAGTGGAGCAGCTACTGGCAGCACTACTATTTTGAAGCTTTAGTGTACAGGCCTGTCTGTGGCAACATGTTGCTAATATTGAAAATAGCAACATTGGGTTGGTTAGTCATTGGAAGAGAAGATAGGAGTCTCCTGCAATTTAGGTATCATTACTCCAGTCTGACAAGTTA
Source organism: Psilopsiagon aurifrons (assembly GCA_025447955.1). Classification (NCBI taxonomy): domain Eukaryota; kingdom Metazoa; phylum Chordata; class Aves; order Psittaciformes; family Psittacidae; genus Psilopsiagon; species Psilopsiagon aurifrons. The sequence continues at coordinate 80,689 of JAOEHY010036730.1, read as the reverse complement.
CCAAATAGCAAGGAGAAACAGCAAGTAGCTAGATGTTAAAATGTAAAGGAATAGTATTAGCATTCTTAGCATTTACATTTACAAATTCAATATACTTCAAGCAATAGGAAGAATCTCTTGGAGTTGTTGTCAACTTTAACAAAGTCTCATTAACGGCCTTTTTATTTGTCATTACACCTCCATTAACAATGGTTCTGAAGAAGAGTTCAGAAGAAAGCATAAGAATAAGGAAAAAATAGTATAAGTATTTTGATTTCCAATACGTAATGGTCAAAACTGTGAAACATGTAAACCATCTCAATATGCTGCAAGAAAGCCAATGGCAATTGCAGCATGAAAACAATCTGCAGGAATGTGTAAAATAGTTTATTGTTCTATTTTTAGAATCAAACAAGAGATTCAGAGCCCGGAACAAACCAGTTTTAAATGGAATATAATTTCTAAATACTGTTGCAAAAACTCATTGAAGTAACCACAATAATATGATATCAAATTGAGGACAATTAAACAGGAGAGGAATAGAAATTCTTTGTTGCAACAATAAAAAAGTTACTTCAAAATAATTGCTTGCCACATATTCTACTATTGATCTAAAGAAGAAGATGGAACTGTGCATTATAAAACACATTTTTTTACTAAAAGTCTATAAAAGCAAGAGGAAAAAAAATATTATGAGCCCCGGGGTTCTAGATAACACCATGCATTACATGCATGGGAAGCATAAATATACTGAGAAAGGGAAAAAAAATTATCCAATGTTTAGAAAAATTACTCTAAAAATAAAGATTCATATATATAACAGCGACTACATCTTAAAGAATAAGATTTTATGTTGCAAATCAACAGAATGACCCTTCATTTTATGGAAGGCAGGAGGTAAGGTTCCTGTAGGTGTGCTGGTTTAAGATGAAGAATCCAAACTCCTTATTGAAAGCAATGACCTGACTGACAAAATTACTTTCTAATAAATGTTGCATGTGCTTTGCAATACTCAAATGGTGACTATTATCATTCCAGTTTTTGAAAAATCTTCAATGATCCCATATTCCCATCTGACTTGAAATCTACCATGTTTCTTTTCTGCATAATATAACATGAAATGCAACTTCACCTGAGAACAGAAAGTGATATGTAAGAAAGTGAATTTACGCTAATAACTATTTGCATTTCTCTAGGCTACAAAACTTGCAGTTTAAGCCAATTTCTGTATCTGATTTTCAGAATAAATTAGAACTCAAAAATGTCCTTTCATATAAAAAGCTATAATTGCAAATCATAGATAATCCAGAAGCTGCAGTCAACAGAAGTTGTTTTCTAAACAGGCATCCCTTTTCCTTTGGGAGCAGCAGACCTGAATGAAGAAAACCAAAGACCCTGAGAATGCAATGCAAATGTAGAGGTAACTATTTCAATGACATATGAAAGGACTGGAAAATTACTAGTGAAAAGTTCATTTCAAACACATGAATGGGGGTAAAAGTCAAGGCCAGCAACTATTAATAATTATTAATACTGTAAAACATCATGTTATTTTGATACCTACTCTTCCACCATAGCCCAAGAGATGAGGCTGATTTCCTCTTTGGAACTGTGGACTAGTACTAGGTTACTGAATTCGTTGTTCTTTACATGGCTGGCCATTACTTTCCTGCTGATACCCCTAAAATCTATTTGATGAGGGAGCCATGGATCCCAAAGTTCCTACCATGTGTGTTTATAGTTCCCACCATTGTGTGTGCCACCTGCATGCCTTTGCTTCTTTTTCTTCATTTTCCTTTCCCCACCAACCTTCACTTTCTTCCTCTCAGAAATGACTTTTCAAACTGGAATGGATAGATCTAAGCCCATACAACCATGTTTCATCAGGCTAGAGCAGAATCAGTTACAGACTTTAAAGATGAAGTTTTGTCAAATGAGCATTTCTTCAGCTGGCAAAAGGCATGGTGCTGAAACCTAGGCTAATACAAATTACAGAGCTTCTTGACAGCTCAAGAATTTACAGCAGCAGAGAATCTCGTCCATCTAGAGGTACGTAAATACTAGGAATTGTCATAGTGCTACTCTTAATTTCTATTTCTTTCAATATGAAGAAATCTGTTACCTGTCTGTGAAAAACAAGGTACTTCAACAACAACCATGATTCTGAATCTCAAAATGTTCAATTAAAACCACACAGAATAAATTTGTCTACAGTAACTTGTGTATCACATAATACTCTTTATTTGTGCTACTCTGTTCCATTAGTCATTCCAAGACCATAATATCATTTCTACCACCCATAGAACAATGCCATATAAAAAAATACTACATTGTGTCCAAGAATTTCTTATGCCATTATATGTCATCTTCTCAGTAATGAATACTTAGTGCAGTACATCTCTACTAAGACAAGACCTTAAGCATCACTTATAAGGGAATGTTGATTTTGCTTCTTAATCGCATGATCATATATAAAAGCCAGATCTTCCAAACAGAAAATAGATCACCTGGTTTCACTTTATCATCTTTCTACAACAGCCTAATGACTTGTTTGCATTGTTCCCTACTGCTGTGCATTGTCTTGATTATTTCAATGACAATAATCAACACTTCTTTCCTCATCAGTGTATCAGGATGTTGATTTCTTTTTTCTCCAAGACTAATTATTTTATGTATTTCTATACTACACTGTATTTACCAACTGTTGACCCAATTACCTAAATGATCCAAATCATTTTCAGTCTGGTTGGAATTTCTCATTATTTGCTTCAACTTCCGTTTCAGTAAGATCCATAAGCCATGAGGGCTTATTTTACATTCTACATCTATGTATCAGTAGACCTTAAGGCTACAGTCTAGGTGGTAAGATCCCACTGAAGAATATTCTGAATCTGATACACTGGATAATTATTTCTTCAGATGGTATAAAAGATTATACTAGCCAAAATATATAAATGAAGCTTCTAACTTTTTCAGGTTTAGATCCAAATATTCATTCAATTTCTCAGCCTATGCCTCACTTTTAAGAATTTTAGAGATATTTTTGAAGTATGTAGCTATCACTGCAGACATCAATCATTTGCTTCTCAGATTTGTCAGATTTGTCTAACACTAACTAACTACTAACTAGCAGAGAGAAGGCCAACACAGGACTGACTGTTCATGTCCTTATGTGCTCCTGACAACTTGAGTTACTTTACTGATACCTTGCAAGGATTAAACATTGCACTTTATACAGATGAAAGTGGGTTTTTGAAGTATATCATGCATTTCATATGAGAATGGCTGTGATAACAACTCAAGATGCTACAGAAAACTTCAGTAAATGGTAGTGACTTTGAATTTTGCAAGAGAAGATATTAATACAGTTTCTTTCTCAGAAAGAGCAGAATGAAAGAGAGTTTCTAAAGGATGATAAAAAGCCTTTTTTCACCAGTTTTTAAGTAAGTGGGAGAAAGCAGAAGGGGATGGTATACACACACAGAGAGTTAAAAGGCCGGAGGGTTTTTAGGCTGGAGGGATTTCCAGTTTGTTCTAATTGCTTACTTATTCCTTCATTATGGTTGAAGAGTTCTGGTAATTCACCATTATTAAATATTCAAGGACTGGTCCAGAGGAAGCATTCTTCAGGGATTGCTCTCATCACTCCACTGCCAGTTGAAAATCCTTCTTTGTGCCTGTTCATGTGTGCAAATAAAGCTCTGCTTTTCCCTTTTTATTGACTTCTGTTACTAAAAAGGCTTCAAGCATTATGGTAATGTGAGATTATTTAGGAAATTAACACTTGTGCACATCTTTCATGGAACTTTCCCCATATCAAGCACAGTGTGTTTACCTTTTAGAAGCAGAGAGTAAAAAATGTTCCTCCCCCTGAGAAGAACCTTTATATGTCCACACTCTCTCCACTCCCACTTTGCTAATACTCTCCCCCTACCTGTGTTTTCTTCTTCTACAGACCTCATAGCATGAAATTCTCTTACTTCCCTGTCAGGGTGAATCAGGATAAAAGATACAATTATGAGTTACACAGTAGTTAAGATCACTTGAAGAATAAATCGTCAGTTATGCTGGGGAAATATTGCATTACTGGAAAGGCTCCATCAATACCAGGGCTCTGTTATAATAAAGAATATTTTTACACTTACAGTAATTGAGTATCCTTTCTCCAAGTCTTCAAAACAAAGAAGCACAAAATATCTTCTTCAATAAGTATAGACAGACAACACCTACAAAACCTGAGACGGGTACACGGCCATCACATAGTACACTAGCATATAGGTTGGTCTCATTTCCAGGTAAGATTTTCATTGATGCCTGACTTCTGCATTAGGAAGAACAACAAAAGTCCTTCAAATGGTGCAGAGGAATCACAACTGTTATACTGTAGAAACTGGTTGTCACCAGTTGGTAGTTCTCAACCCCTTCTAAGAGGGGTTGAGAGCTCCCCTCAGAGTTGCCACAACATGATGCTTGCACTTCAATGTTCAGCTCTGTATGTAAGTGTTCACTTTAGCAGTTTCTAACAAGCATATGAAATAATTCCAAAGTCAATTATCATGGGGTGCCACACAGAAAATTATCAGGAAATGGTGCCTCCTTTCTCATTAGATCCTTATGTATGATTCCGCATAAAACTTAATTTGGCAGGGAATAACCCTTTATTGTTCTGGATTTTGTTCTGGCTAACCTTGGACAGTCAGAACAGCTATGATCAATGTCCTGGGTTATGCTGAGATTTGTACATCAAAAATTGCATTTGTCTTTCACCAAATTCTGCTTTCATTTATATTTTGAAAACCTAAGGCAGAATCTGAAGTAAATGAAGTTTCAAAACTTTGCAGTGTTCATGCACAAACAAGTAAAGACCTCTTAACAACCTGATGACAAATTTCAAACCATGAAATCAGTATTACAAGTCCTAACACACAATTCTGAGGACTACTCACTTCCCTTGTTTATATCTTTGAAAATTTTAGATGCTACAGAAATTTTCTGCGTTGTTACTACAACTTTATCAGAGTTTGCCAGAACTTAGTTTTGGAATTCCTCATAGAAATCTTAGAGGAAAGCTTAGGTTAGCTCTCCAATCCTTATAAAATAAATACAATTCTTTCATCCTGGAACCACTGAATAAAAAATTTCCAAAGAGAAGCAAGGATTTTCTGAAAACGGTTTATCTACCAAAAAATAAATAAATAAATAAATAAATCCATTTAGTCAGACTCAAGCTGGTTGCAAAGTTAGCAGAAATTCACCAAAGATTCTCAACTAAGTGGAAAAAAAGTGCTAAAGGCAGATTTTTACAAAACTATGATTTAGAGGCTTGAGCACTTTGATACACAGATGGTCAATTTCTTCCCTAACTGAAGAAGCTCAACACACAAATCTTCCCCTTCTTGGAGAGGATCCTGACTAACGGCTTGTTAGCATATTCGATTTTTTTTCTCCACTTTGCATAACTGATTGAGTGAAGGTGATAATTTTTTGACATCTGCAATAAGTATCCTATACATCCTTGTTGCTGGGTTTCATAGTTGGTTGTGGTTTTTTTTTTTTTTTAAGGCGGCTCTTTCTTCCTAGTCTTGAACTGTTAAAGTAGTAACTGAAGAAAGAAGGAGAGGGAGGGAGTAATTCTCTGGTCTGGTAGTTTAAAAAATAATTTAGGAAGATTTAATTGTTCCAGAATTTGTATTACTGCACATTAACTTATTTACATAACATGAAAGTGTCAAGAGGATAGACCGAGAATGCACTTCGCTTTCCTCTGAACCTAAAAAACTTATAGCTGTGTGACTATAGTGCTCCTCCTGAATAGGTAGACAATGCTGTTTGATAACATTCTGGCAGGGAATGATCTAGACCTATGTCTCCTATATGTTTTATATCTGATCTACTACATAAAGGGGTGACATTTGTCATCAGTATTGGGAAAACAAAAAAATTGTAATAAAAGACAGACTTTTCACTAAATAAAACGGGGGAGGAAAGTGTAATAAAGAATGTAAGAAAGCAGCAAGCATATACTGATATTTCAGCTGAACACTTTCTCATTTTCTAGCACCTTCTGAGCTTCCAATGGCATCTTTGTATTTAGTGCTCCCTGATGGCATGTTTCTTGCCATGAATTTGTCCAACCACTTCTTAAATCCATGTAAATTTGTACTACCTAAGACATCCTGTGAAATAAGTTTCTCAATTATGTGAGGTATGAGGGCATACACCCTATTGTTCATTCAGATATACCACCAAATAATGCAATGTGATAGCTTGTTCTTATGGAGGGAGAAGAGAGGAGAAAGAGACTAAACATTCACTACCACATCTTCCATGGCATCTGGGATTTTGCAGTCTTCTGTCATGTGCCTGCCTCAGCTGTCTTATTCCCAGACTGAAGTCTTACACTATATAATAATTCTGTATGCACAAGCTGATCCGTACCAACCAACTCTGTCAGCTTTTTCTGAATTTGTCCTGAACCCACTGCCTCATTCCTGAGGTGGAATGAACCAAACTGCATACAGTGTTCAGGTACAGCATGGACCTGTGGATATACCGCAGATTTATGGAACAGCATAGTAACTGTTGCTTTGGAGCCTAGCTCTTTATCAGCTCCTAAAATTTAGTTCATTTTTGACCTGAAAGAATGCTGACCCGAAAGCTACCACAACCTCAGATCTGACAGCTGAATGATACTAATTAGTCTGTGGCTTGCTACACTGCACATACATACACTACTTTGCATTTATATTACTGAGTTTTGCCTGGGTTTTTGTCACACAGTTCCTTAACTTTTCAGAGCAAGCCCGCACCCACAGAAACTCAGAAACACCACATATAGTCATTGCCTCTGTCACCTCATACTTCACACCCTTTCACACTCTTGTCAGTGACACCCCAAAGAAGTCCCTTAAAACTGTGACCTGCTTTTTAGACAAGTATTTATATGGGTGAGGAACTATCCTTTTCTTTCTCAACAGTTTTAGTTTTCCCTTGGTGCTTTTTCCAGCACTTCTCATGTTAACCTGTTTGGGGGTTTTTTATGTATAAGTGCTTGTGAGTGTCTGGTGCTAGTAATTTGTTAACTTTCATATTGTCTATTTGTTCCATAGACCTCCTCTTTGGCAATTGATCCATTTTTGTTCTTTTGCTGCTATCTTCTCTTAGCAGCCCTTTTACACATTCCCAATCTATTGTCCTCTTCAGACACTTTCTATTTCTCTTTGTTGTGTCTGTAAGTGGATGTATTATTTTCTTCATAACTTTTCGAGTTGCTACTAAAAATCTTTGTAGCCTAACATGTTATGTTTCTACACAATAAAAACTGCCAGAGGTTAAATTATTTCCTGTTTTGGACATAACATTGAATTTCTGAAGGATGGCTTCCTTCTTCTGTTATCCTCACTTTCCACCTTGTTTGACCACATCTGCTTTTGATAGTCTTTCCATTGCCTTTTAAATAACAGATTATATTGTCTCCAGTATGTGGCCTTTCAGTAGACACCATATCACCTGCAAACACTGCAAGTTTTCAGCTGCCCCTATTAGTTTCTTTTTTTAAGGTGATCCCTCATTTTTCTTGGAGCTCCCTTTACACTCATACATAAAGTGAGCTCTGGCTACTGTCACTACTGCAAGGACAGATGGAAATCTCTCCTTGCAAGGAGCACCTCTGTGTCAGCAGAGTCTGAACAGTGCTTGAGCAGAGCAACTTCAGGCCCAAGGGAAGACTGAGATTCCAATACTGGGTTTCCATCCATGAATTAGTTGTTTGCAGCAGTGCAGGCAGCAGGGAAGCCTTGTGGTTGCCTTCCAGGTCTGGGATTTCAATCTGTGATGCTTGTTGTGTCACTTACTTTAATGATGTGAATTAACACCAAGCTTTCTCTAACACTCATACCAACATGACCTATTTTGTAATACCATGCTTCAGAGGGCTCAGGAAAAGCACTGTTTCACTTTACTGTCTGGTACTTCATTATGTGCCCAATAGACTATTTCCTGAGTTTCGTTTCAATGGGAGATTGTGGGAGATTTAAATAGAAAAAATAAAAAAATAAAAAAACAAGACTAAGGTTTTCTGTCCCTATTCCATTTTAAAGCCTTCAGCCAAGCCAAGAAACAACTATACCCCAGCCCTAATTTCAGCAGTTTTCACAGAAGAAACAGTAGAAATTTGCCTTGTTTCAGTGCTTTTCCAGTTAATGGTTATTTAGCGTTGTTAGTCAGATTTCAGTATATTTGCATATCTGCATTTAACAGCTTAGAAAATGTAAATTAAAAGTAATTACCCAGAAATATAAGAGGAAATATAATTATTATCTCAACATCAATAATGTCAAGGAAACATATTTCAATACTTGAGTTATACTGTGTAGCCATCAAGATCTATATCAAGTTATATTGCTTATGCTGTCCATAAGGGCAAACTAGGTTATCACTTATTCCTTCTGCCTTTACTATTTCTGAAAATATAGTCCTCTGATATATAATGTCTAGTATGCTTTTTTTCCTTTCGCTGTCTTTTTTGGCCCTGAAGGCTTACATCAGAATATCAGTAACTTATAACTGAGTTATTTTGACTTGATCTACATTTGCTTTACTGCAGACACAGCAGCCTTGGCTGAGTCTATAACTTTGACAGGCAAATTCTAGTTACTTTAGTCATCAACCATTCTAAATTACCAAAGGAAAACTATTAACAAATTTCTGACATGAAAATACTGCCTCTTGTCACTGTCATGCAATAACTAGAATAAGCAAGCAAGCAAGTGCTTATTTTCTCACAGAGCTGACATATGTCTTTAGTTTTACCCAGCTAAGCTTTGATACCTATAAGGATTATGACATTTGAAATGCAAAACTTTTCCAAAGAAAGTTCAAGTTCAGTTTAAAACCCTATGATGTTCTATGCTTGCAGAAATGTCATTTGAAACTTGCAGACACTTAATAGGTGAAAACTGCAGAACAAGGAAACTTTTTTGGTTGAACCTTCTCCTTTACTTACAGGTCTAAAGCCTGAAGCAAATGAGAGCTTGAGACACTGCAAAGTTTGAGACAGCACAATTCGAATAAAAACAATGTCAATAGAAGAGCTTCCCCAGTGACTTTTGCAGGTACAATGACTATGTATTTGCCTAAGTTTACACCTCTAGATGTAAAGTGTCATGGATGTCTGCTTTAAAACAATGAATTATTCTTCAGCCAAATTCAAGAATTTTGTCTCACTTTGGGTGAATACCAAAATTAGTGAAGGGAAAGGAAGGCAGATATTTATTTTTAATATGAGGATAGTCTGACTATTTTTCACTGTCTTTTTTAAATCTCCTCACCCCTGTTTTCCAAAAAGTGTCTCATTCATACAGCTATAAACTAAAAGTGCTTTCATATTACAGCAGAACTTTTTCTCTGTCATGCCCATGATTAATGTGGTATGAATAAGTTATATATGTATGCACAGGGGTTCCTCAAATACTGTAACTATTGATAGAGCTGATATGGTGATAGCCCTGGCTGGATATTTTTTAGATCATCTGTCAACTCCAGAAAGACATCTAGAAAGAAGCCAGAGTTTTCCCATTTTTGTTATTTTGAAAATACACTTTTAGAGTGAAATATATGTTGGTGATAAATGCAGATTTGAGTATATCACACCAGTGACTGAAACATTCAGTGTTCTTTCTGGAATTATCTTCTTTCCAAAAGAAGAAAAATCACATAATCCTTAGACAAAAAATTATTGTTTCATTGGCATTGTATTTTTTTAATCTTAAAAACTAGGTAGAGGGCTTTAGGAGGAATCAGCAAGTCAAATCCCTTAGAAACTTTCAAAAAGTTGAACTTCAGTTGAAGTTTCTATGGTGCATTGTGGAGATTTTACCTCTTTAATTTTTAGAAGTTGCTTCTTGCTACAGTACTTTACATAAATCTTTTGGCTTGAGAGAAATGGTAGCTGTTTCCCAAATCTGTTAATGAATTTTACACTGTCGCGGTTTTAGCCCAGCTGTAGCTCACACATTTCACTCATTCACTTCCCCCTCTTTCTTTAACCGAGCTCCCGGAGGGATGGGGAGGACAATTGAAAGAATGTAACTCCCACAGATTGAGATAAGAACAGTTCAGTAACTAAGGTATAACACAAACCACTGCTGCTACCACCAATAATAATAAGGACAAGGGAAACAAACAAGTGAAGAGAATACAATTGCTCACCACCTGCCAACCAATACCCAGCCTGACCCAGCAGTGATCTCACCCTTCTGGGTAACTGCCCCTGGTTTTTATATCCTGGGCATGAAGTGCTGTGTTGTGGAATACCTCTTCGGTCAGTTTGGGTCAGGTGTCCTGTCTCTGCTTCCTCCCATCTTCCCCTCCTCCCTGGCAGAGCATGAGACTCAGAAAGTCCCCGGTCAGACTAAACATTACTGAGCAGTAACTAAAAACATCAGTGTTATCAGTGCTGTTCCCAAGCTAAAAGTCAAAAACACAGCACTGCACCAGCTACTAAGAAGGAGAAAAATGACTGCTACTGCTGAACCCAGGACATACAGTAAATGCTTTATAGTCTTTAGAAACAAGGAACTTTGCCTAAGTTGCTTTTCCATCATGTTAAAATATGGCAGTCTTCCTAAAGGTAACATCTACTTTTTTACAGGTGCTCTAAATCACAACTGCAAAACCTGACTATAATAACACTGCCCTGGTTGAGTTTCCTTCATTTCATACCTCCTTATAATAATCACCGAAGCCTATGTTGATAGGCTAATGTACAGATGGTGCTCAGAGAGCAACTTTCAGTTTCGAGTACTCCAATTAAACTGTTCTCCTGAGACTTCCACTTGCAAAACAAGGTCACTTGGGGTCTACCTAGCAACAGTGATAAACAGCGCTTCTAATTAAGGAAACTCAAACCACTGTGTTATTTGCATTTTCTCAAGGACCAGTAAGAAAAATATTTTAACCTCACACATTGCTAATCATTATGAAATAAACATATATTTATAATTAATGAGGATAAGCAACAATAAACATTTGGCCTTAATTTCATTCACATGCATGGTTACATAAATTCATATAAATTAGGAGTACCAATGAGAGTCTCTCACAGTGAATAGAAACAACCACACTTGGTGGACTTACATTGCCACAGAGCGTCTTTACAGATTGATACAGAAACATTCATTACAATTTACCACACTCATGTTCTCTTAATACATAAACAATGTACTGAATTGCTCCATTAATCTTAAAGATGAGCAACTACTGTTAGGGCTTTGTCACAGACTTATCTCTACAGCCAGCATTTGCACTCTGAGACAATAATAGCAACATTGCATTTGGGGAAGAAGAATGAATATTCTAGGTAATTAAAGATACTCAATTTTGACAGCTGATCTTATTTTCCAGGAGCTGGTACTGTATGCTTCACTAATGAGTCCTTGGAAGTACCAAATACTAGTGCTAACCTAGAGATTTTTACCCTGTGAGAAAAGCAAATAAAGATAGTATGGGATTGTGGACTTTTAACCAGTTTCTTTAGCTTCTTCCTTTCAGCAAGAAACAAATTTACAGAAACTTTAAGAAGTAAAGAGGTCAAAGGTGAGAAAAATTCAGCTGTATGAATGCATTGCTCTGCAGAGAGCTTGGTTTAATGGCAATGTTCATAAGCTTAGGCTGATTTGGATGTTTGTTTGCTTTTTTTATCCTAGTTCAATTCCTGGTCAGATCAGATTAAAGTGCACCTAAAATGATGGCTTTGCAAAATAGTAAAAAGGAAAAGGGAAGTCTTGCAGACTGCATTTGAATTCTTGTGATCACCTTATATCACAATTACACTTCTCTGTTCTATTCTTCACGAGTGACATGTCAAATTTCAGGATGGGCTGGATAAACACCAAGTAGCTGGGTTATATCCATCTACATAGAAAGTAAGTTCACATAGATCCCCAAGCTATCTCTGCTAACACACTGGGACTGCAGCGAACTGAAAGCTCCAGGGAGCAGGTTTTGCAGTTTACAAGTCCACGCTTGTTTTGTAGCAAGCAAAAATTATCAAGCTCTTATAAATTCTTATCTAACAGCACAAATTTTCATGTGGGATGTGTGTCCACGTCCCATGAATGGGCTTACCATCTTGCCAATTAAGTCCTTGGAAGATTTGTGGAATTAGGTCCAAGAGAGGCAGACAGCATTGCTTTAGTAGGTTGCAAATTACCAGCATACACATTTTATAAAATAAAGCGACCTTTTCACTTTTTCTCTGGCCAAAAAGAGCAGAAAAAAATGGAAATAAAGGCTATATTTGAAAGCATATTGAACAGAAACATAACATTAAATCAGTAACAAAACACAGTTTAGCTCTATAAAACCAATATATTCCTTCAATTACTTTTTCAGTGCTTCCAAAACCATCTGCTTTCTGTTTACAGTGCATACTGTAGTACAATATGTTCTACTTCCTCTTTCCTATGACCACTCTTTTTATGTTTAAATTAAAGTGCTCTTAATTGTTTGGGGGAATATGTGTCATTATCATGATTTGATATGATTATTTTATTAGACCCCAAGGGAGAAATGTGGTGTGTAAGAAGTTTAGCAGCAACTAATTTCCCCCTGGAAGAAAAAAAAATCAACTTTGGAAGAAATAGCAGTCAAAACCATGTTTTCCAAGGGGAAATGAGAGGGTCAGTTGAGAAGATACTACAGAACACCAAGTACTTGGGGATTGTAAGATCAACATTGTTTGATTTGTTATCAGGGTTTATTGAGACAAACATATTTAAATTTCCTTTTTTAGTTTATTTTTAATGTTAATGGCGCCTTAGCTGAGGCAGTTGCTCTTCATGGAACAAGCTCCTAACTTTAGAGCTGTCCATCCTGTCTGTCTTGTGTCTAACTTTGTGTACCTTTTATGATATTTTATTTTTATTTCTTGCTAAATATACCTCACCACCCATCACTTAAGACACATTTTTAATCCATGAATTCCATTAAAACAATTTACATGTCTAAAAGTACACTGATTTAGGATATTTATTTTCTTGCTTGCATTTGGAGGAGACAGAACAGCACAGTGGCAGAGAAACAAGCAGAGAAAAATGGCTTTGAAAAGTTGTGAGCTAAAGATTAGAGGAATTTAGACAGATATTCTGCCTCAAAGAGGATGGGATCTGCAGCCCAGGGAGGGAGGATGAGGTTACAGCCTTTAAGCCATGCTGTGCAGGAAGATCCACCAGGAAATCTAGGTCAGTCTCTCACTAAAGACTGCAAACTGCTCAGTAGTAAAGACAATTTCTGTGTGGTACTTGTGTTAGTTAGAGGCAAGAGAAGATCCTCACTTGACCTCAAGCACAGTACCAGACAAGGTGGTGGTGGGAGAACATGTGCAGGTATAGTTCTAAATTGCTATTAGGCACCCCACTTCCAATTATTCCAGATGTCAACGTCTTTCTACTGGCTCGTTTATTTCCTGTTACTGTTGAAGACAGAGAACTCTTTTAAAGAAAATTAATCATTTCCAGCATGGTCCACAGCTCATCTCTTCCTCTCAAAGCACTAGAAGGCTAAATACAGTACTTAATACAGAAAATACAGGAAAGTCCTTCAAATAGTATTGGTAAATAAACGTAAACCAGAAAAGAGTTATGTTAAAAAATACAAAGATTAGGGTTTTGCAGAAACTAGAAAGGGAGGCTGTAGTCTTTCTGAATGACCATATGCAATGTAATCTCAGAATGACCAGAGATGCATCACAATGTATTTCATAATGAAAATTAGGTGAATGAATGGATCCACTTTTTTCACTGTTATTCCTCTTTCTTTGTTTTAACGGTGCATTACTATAATGTGAATTGCCTTCTCTGACTTTCTCCTGTACTTACAGATACCATTAAAAGCAGCCAGGTTGCACTGATATGTGTTCTAATGGCCAACGGTAGCATCTAATGGTGTGAACAGGATGGGAAATACCTGATGTTCCTTTAAATGAGAGAAGAGTACTGTATTGCAGGTCATGGACAGACTGCCACCAGTAAGGATCCCCGGGAAATGTCTATGTATTTTTTGCATATTATTCTCTCATGCCATATCTGTGGATTTTATAAAAGTTAATCATCCTTGCCTAATGTGAAGAGTATTCCAGGACTATCTGTGTGGATTGCCCACTAGATGTCATACTAGAAGGCTTGTGTTGAATGCACCTCATATTCAGAAAAAGGATATATCATACACCCTCTGCAACACAGCCACAAATAAAAAGGGAAAAAAAGAAACTAAAACATGGTCACTGTATACTTAGCTCTTAAAATAAGCTAGTATTCCTAGATACAATCCCAAGGCATATGAGAGAAGAGTTTCAAAAGCATGTTCCCCAAGAAATACATTAAATGAAAGATATTCCAGTACAGAAGACTAACAAGATAATCTGATTTTGTTTAGATGCCAATATTTGCACATTTCACATTGCATCTTTAAAGCAAAGAGAGGTTCCTACTATTGGCTGTTATGGGAAAAATTTAAAATAGAAATAAATTGGTCAAAAAGTAAAGAAATTATATTAATCATTATTAAATATGAAAAAATACATTATCAAAACCATCAAACATTATCAAAATTAGTGAGCAACTCAACAGTTAAGGCAAGAAATCCACAGTGAATACATTACTGTTCTAAATGTCACTTGTAGTAGTTTATATGCACTGTATAATAGGGTAATATCATCCACCAGCAGTGCTGAATACATAAAAAAAAAAAAAAATAACATGGGGCTACATATTTTTATGCTTTTTTTCTGCAGCTGTAGGAAATTTCAGTGTTTGAATGTAGCCTTTTAACTACTTGAGCATGCTCATGGTGGGCATGCTTAAAGTTTACAGTGCCAGCTCAGAATGATGAATAATCTGCTAACACGGTCAGAGAGGTTTTAAAATCCTAATTCCAACATAACCTAAATCAGCCTGCTTTGTAGGCCTAAATCTAACTTATACCCAGATCTAACTCATCTGTCAGGTCGGCTACCTCCCTAAGCAGTAACCCACCAGTAAACTCAACAGGCTGGCAGGGCTGCAGAGCTTTGGAGATAAACAAGTCAAAATCTCTCAAGAAAATACTGCCATTAAATTAAATTACTTGCTTTACAAGTTTAAATTACAAAGATTGTAACCACTTTTCTTCAGGAATCCTTTTATTTCTGGCCAGGTTTAAATGGTAAGATGCCCACTTTTCCTTTAGCAGGAGTTGATTTTCAGTACACTGCAGCCACTTTCCCAAAACTACCATTAAAAAACACATCACACCAACTCCTTCTTGATGATGGCTTATTTGCACAAGTTTCTAAAATATCAACTCAGGATTGTCTGTCCCAGTTTTAATTAAGTTAATCAGATGTAATTACAGGTCTAAACACTACCTAAGCACTTGCCAAAAAAAGCCTCACATTTTTTTTCTTACTGCCTCACACTGAATACTCCTATGGAGTTTACACAGCACCTGCTTCACATTAAGATCTGCTCAAGACAGGTAGCAGTGATACCAATTTTAGTATCATGTGGTAATACCTAATTACTGGCAGAACTTGAGCATAAAATGGTTATGGAAATAATAATTTTATGCTTCCCTCAGAAAATACCACTAGAAAGTCCAAGTCTGACTAAGACAAACTGATTTATTTCCATTAGAAGTCATTTCAAGTCACTGCCTAGTTTTGTCACTGTAACTTCAAAAAATGCTAATTATTTCTAAAGCATAATGTATGTAATTATAATAGATTTCTGCTGGAAAACAAATTACCTAGTGCCCTTAGGGTGAATAAGACAGAAGATATTTCATATTCCTTTCAACATCATAAATATTTTACCTTTTAGACCAGAAAAATAACATACCAACCATAAACATCCTTTTTTTCCCCCCTCAAATGTTTAGAGAGACTGTTTTCTCCCTCTTAACGTGAAGATACTAAACAAGTTGACAGTCTGCTTGCCAGTCAGTTTAATCTCACTCTCTCTGTGGGTCTGTGGGAAAACTGTGGCATGCCAAGTTATTTTTGACCAAATGTTACAGTATAAAGAGCCTTCAGGATCTTTCATGTAGTGAGTGGACTAACTGGCAGCTGATGTACCTGCAGAATGTGAATTGATGTTGCCAAGGAAATAAAATAACTCTTTTTTTTTTTTTTTTTTCCACCATTGAATATTTGGATTTGCCCCTGTACATAACTCAGTTTGGGAAGAAACTGAATGGAATACAAGGAGGGCTCTTGGAGAGATATCAAGTGATTTGCATCTATTTCAGCTAATGGTCATTTATAAAGCAAACATACAAACAAACCAACAAAAACAACAAACACTTGAGTTTGTCTTCCTAAATGGGAAATAGGTGAAAAATAAAATTCCAGATTTCATGCTTGTCTGCTATTGACTGCCATATATTTTCCCTTGCATTTTACATACTGACCAAACTTCACAAAATGTGCCTTTTTCAAAAGGCAGTGGGGATAGTTCTTTTTGCTTTCTTTAACGCAATCTGCATTGTAAAAAAAGTTATCTAATAACTACAGATAAGGCTTACAAATTTGTAGTAAAAGAATTTACACTTCTGCATATAATCCTGAGCTACAGAGCTCTGCAAAAGACAGACTCTCCATCTACATGACAGCAGTAGCCCTAGAAGCGAAATTTATGCGCCTTGTGATGACACAGTTCCAAGAGGGACCTCCCCACCCCAGCCTGTCTCCATCTTTAAAAGAAAGTCAAGGAGATGTTCCATCCAGTCATAAAATCATCACTGTTTTATCAGACAGTATGTTAACCTTGGACTCTTCAAATTGTTGAATTACGAAGTCACTGGAAGTGCTATAAATCAAATTTTCCATGGAAGGGTTTTAGAAAAGGGAAGTAGTAAAGACACAGTCAGCAATGTTTAATTTGTGTGCTAGTTTAGTGGCTTGGCAAAAAAGTAAAGGATCTGTAAACCTTAGAATATACCTCAGTAAAGAGGCCAGGAACATATGTCAACAGAGTGTGACTACAGACATTGTAGACACACAAATCACAATAAGAAGTTTAAAATGCATGATTTAAGTACAAGTAGTTCTCATGCGATTTCTACACTAAAAGGAATACAAGCCATATATTCTTTTTCTGGAGGCAGAGATGCTGGTGAGAGACAAATCCACAGCAGGTTGGGATTTCCATCTAAACAGATTAGAAACACAAGCCTTACTAGAAGCCAGTAGGGTTTGTGCCCTTCATATAAGAACTCAAAAACTGATAAGCACTTTTGGCACAGTAT
>JAOEHY010036730.1:43454-63402 GCA_025447955.1 Psilopsiagon aurifrons | reverse complement strand
GGGGTGTTCTTGGTCTGTATATTTCGTTTTTTAGTGTAGTTGAGATCCCAGTGTCTTCCCCATTGTGGTAATTTTATTTCCCATTCACATCTCAGGGGAGAGGCATCATTTTCCAATATACTGGCTGTCAGCACTTTAAAAGCTACAAACTAATCAAGGAAGGAAAATAAGGCTTTTTCTTGTTGCTGAAGTATTCTTTAGACTTTGATAAATCTCAGCACTGTTGCCCTTCTAGGTCTTCACATTTTCTTTACTTTTCCTCATTTAGTTCCACATCTACTTTAATAAATATTTAACTACGTGCACCAGCACTTCCCATTTACTTTCTCCTTAGCTTAAAGATTAATGTGGATATCTAAGGAAACAGCTTTAAAACATGGAAAAACCATTCTGTTCATGCATGCATTTAGACACAACAACTTTTACCAAATGTACTTAATGGGGTAGAAGATTTCACAACTGCATATTGGCGTAAGTCAGAAAATACTGACAGAGAGATCAGGAAAGCATATTCCTCTGACACATTTATGATGTTGACTGAAATCTTGTCACACTGGAATCAACACAAAAACAGCAAGGTCTTCAGCAGGACAAGAATTTTGCTCCTTTTTTGGTTATTGCTCCTCGATAAGCATACCTGCCGACTTCCATAATTTTCTTTTATGGGCATTAATGAAAAGATTGAAACCACAGTCCAATATAGTAATGAGGCCTAAATTTTCTGTCAGACACATGGAAGACAAAGAAAGCACTGTACACACAGTAACTCTATGCACAGACTAAAGCATGACTCCAGCATGCCTAAACTTCTCTGGTTTGGCTGTAACCTGTCTAGTTGGAGCACCCATGAAACCTTAGAAGAATCCACAAACTTATCTGAGACCTACAAGATTCAAGAATGAAGCTGTACATTTAGTTCTTGAGCACTGAAGTCAGCTCAGGTATATCCCCAATTCAATACAAATTCAACTTATTTATTGAACTGCCGGTATGTCTGGCTGGAAGTTATACACTGGTACATACAAGCGCCAAGACTATTCAGTTTAGGTTTCAAATCTATGTAAGTTATCTGCATAATTTACTAGTTAAAACCAATACTCTGAAGCCAAATGCAAATTTGAGGTTTTGCTTTCTGCAAAGGCTAGGGGGCGTATTTGTAACTCAACCCAATCAGACTTTCCAGGATTCTGGGCCACTTCAGCACACTGTTTATAAGGAGAAATTGCATTTATCACAGCTATGTAATATCCAGATTCTTTCAGGCCTTGACAGTAGCCATATTGTCTCAGATTTATTTGCCAACAAGGTCAGTTTTCCCCTAGATCAGCATAAGCGTTTTTGCTTTGGTTCTAAAATTGCGACCTGTAAACTCAAGCTGACGTTTATCAACAACTCTTTTGCTTTAGACTGATTCAGGGCCAATGTAATGTTATGGTAAATTCATCAGCTTTAGCTGACTTCCATAGTGGTGATCCAGACTCCTGCATTTAATATGATTTTAACATGAAGGATTAGTGAATAGCAAAAAATCTAGACGAGTAAACTGTATTTAAGTCTTCTACTTGCATTTAACGAGTTCTAGCACTGCATTTCTAAATGACACTGTGTTTAGGCTGTGGTATTGCATCCATAAATAAAATGTAGTGCCAATAAATAATTCTTGGTTGATGTGCAAGGCAGAATTCTCATTACAACCATACACCACACTTTTTATGAACTTATCAGTCTGTTGGACTACAAGCTAATACATGTGCCTCTGCTTGCATTTTTAACCTTAGAAAAGTCTGAATTGGGCTTTGCTTATTCTGCAGAAAATCTCCAGATCTTTATGAAAATTTTCACAAACACAATTTTCTCTAGAGCATCTATTAATATAGACAAATTGAAATTAAATAGTAACTCAAAAAACACCTTTTTATTTCTTTCTCCTCAGTTTAACAAATCCCCATCTCTATCTCCCACACCATTTTGTTGTTAGAGCTCCTGCAGCTATCAACCATGCTACATCAAATGCTTCAACTCCTTTTGTGAAAAGGACAAAAATCTTCTTGAATTAGAGCAAAAGAAGTATGAAAACTTCCTCATATATCACAAAGGAAACAGTGGGTACATGCCTTCACCTGCACATTCTGCTAATTCACTGTGGGCAAGCCTCTTGTCAGAAAAGCACAGACACACAGCAACACAGTAAATGACCTTGTAATTTCAAAAGGCCTCTCCAAATTTTTCTGGTTTTCATACCCTTCATCTAACAATTAATATCAAATAATTCTTTACCCACTCTGATGAGGAGAATTCCCCAGTCTCTAATGTTACACGCATTCCCCTTACTAAGTCTGGCCAAATAAACAATAATTGTGAGTAATATATCCTTGAAAATTATTTTTTTTTTTGCATAAAAAAAGGAAAATACCCCAAAAATTCAGAAAAGTATGTAAATGTCAATATTTTGGACTAATTTATTAACTGATGTTCTTCCAAATGCATCCCTTCCTTTAGGGAAGATATGTCATATAATGCTTAAAGGGAATTCCTTTTTTTAATTTACAAAGGCAGCTTCCCAAACTTCCTTGAATGCAATTTTTCAGCTAGCTTTTCCACCTAGTAAGGAATACCTAACACCATTCCACAGGCCTTATTCACTACACAGCCACCGTTTCTAATGACTGGAGGGCACTCTCTTTTGCAAGTCAGAGCACTTTATTGTACAAGAAGATGCCCAGATAAGGAGAATCAAAAAGCAATCATCTCCTGCTGAGGCTAGACCAGATCCCAAACTGAAGTCTTTTAAGTTTTTCTATGGCTGTGTACAGGCTTTGTAGGTGAAATGCGAAAAGCAGAGAATCTGATTGCAGTGGCCTCATTATTGCTATAAAGATACTTCAGTGGACAGTAAATATGATGAGCTGCTAAATAATTAATTATTTCAAGAACTTAATGCTGAGTGCTTTTCATGCATCAGTACAACATACTATTTAATACATGTTAGTGTGTCAGCAAAACTCTGAACTACTCACCTATAGTTTGTGCTGAATATAAAAAAAAAAAACCAAGGAAAGAAGTGGGAGTCAGAGACAGGCCCCTTAAGGGATTAAAAATATGGTTTGACATCAGCTTCTTTAAACCCAAACTGCAGTAAAGTATGAATTTGGCTCTTTGAACTTAAATGCACAATTTTCATATCAATATTGTTGAGGAGGAGATGTTATCTGTTTATGGCAATAAACCATCAAATTCTGCTGTGCTTGGAAGCTTTTAATGGAAATTTTCAGCAGGTAGAGAGATATCGTTACTCCACCCACACACAGCATATTGCTGTGCAGCAACAGCTATTGCTCCTAGCTGTGGGCAATATATAATGCATCCTATCTTATGTTTCTTCTTCTGAGATGACCTTGTAGCTTGCCAGATAGATAAAGTTCAAGGGAGGTGCCCAATGTACCAGAATGATACCGATATACTGGAGGGAGACTGGTGGAGGTCAAGGGGCTAGAGAACATGATACATGAAGAAAGACTGAAAGAAGTGGGCCCATTCAGCTTGGAGAAGAGCAGGTGAAAGGGAGATTTTATTGCTGCCTGGACCTCTCTGAGCAGAACACACAGACAGTGGAGCTGCATATTTTTGGAGGTGTGCAATGACAATTATTTTTCTTCTTTTTTTTCCCATGAGGATGGTTAAATACTGGAACAGAAGCCCAGAGAAGTTGTGAGACCTCTGTCTTTGGAGTTGTTCAAAATTTGACTAGTCATGGTCCTGATCTAATTAGACCTTTCCTGAAAAGGGTGTTGAATGTTCTAGAGGAACCCTACAACATAATTTATGATTCTGGAGACATAAAAAGGAGGGAAAGATTTGGCATCTCTAATGTAATTTCCAAGCTAATATAAAATATTATCCATTTAAAAACATATGTGCCGTGTCACTATGAAAAAGCTTTTCCTCAAAGTTAAAAGCTGTTACGAACATTAGGGTTTCAAATATAAAACTAGCTTGAAGAGTTAAACCAAATGAACAGAAATTCAAATAGGATCTGCACAGGAAAATATGGAATAATTAAGTAACTGATCTACTTGTTGGGTTTTTGTCCTGGGTTCAGCAGTAGTTGTCACTTTTTCTCCTTCTTAGTAGCTGGTGCAGTGCTGTGGTTTTGACTTTCAGCCTGAGAACAGCACTGATAACACCGATGGTTTTAGTTGCTGCTCAGTAATGTTTACTCTGACCAAGGACTTCCTGAGTCTCATGCTCTGCAGGGAAGATGGGAAGCCGGGAGGAAGCAGAGACAGGACACCTGACCCAAACTGACCAAAGAGGTATTCCATATCACAGCATGTCAAGCCCAGGGTATAAAAACCTGGGGCAGTTACCCAGAAGGGTAAGATCACTGCTGGATAAGGCTGGGTATTGGTCAGTAGATGGTGAGCGGTTATATACTCTCCCCTTGTTATTTCCCTTATCATTATTATTATCGGTGGTAGCAGCAGTGGTTTGTGTTATACCTTAGTTACTGGGCTGTTCTTATCTCAACCAGTGGGAGTTACATTCTTTCAGTTCTCCCCATCCCTCCGGGAGTGGGGGGGAGAAGACGGGAGAGTGAGAGAGCAGCTGCATGGTTCTGAGTTATGGCTGGGCTTAAACCATGACAGTTCTGTGCTTGGCCATATTTACTTGTACAAGACCTAAGGAAAATGTTCCCCTCCTTTGGAATAAGCTTTGTTTTTTTCCTAAAATGCCACCTTATCTGAAAGGTGCTTAGGAACAAGCTTTACATTCTAAAACTATATGCATTCAGAAGTGAAAAAGAAACAAATAATAGTGACAACCAAGCTGTGAATAGCTATTAACATCTTTGGAAATTGTGATCTATTTACAGAGGAGTCAGAAGGACAATGTTTAGTATTTCAGTTATTTAGTTGCTCTCAATTTTTCACAATTCTTGCAACGTTTCACACAAGTGATATCACTCTACTTATTGAAAAGTTTGTAATTTGTACCTATAGCAAAATGCATTGGTTTGGGCTCCCATTAAAGCATAACATTTGAAATGAAAATCAGACCTAAACTGAATGCATGAGGATACCCATTTAGACTCTAATAAAAGTGACTTAGAGATCCAGGTGCAAAACTCAATCATGGTGGAAATCAATTATCAAAGTTTACATGACAGATTTACTGATATAAATCACTTGCTTTTTTAATTCTCCCTCCTGTCTAGTTTCTTTGACTCTCCTTCACTTGACATCCCTATTTATTTAATATGCTGGATGGACGAAAATTATAGTTATTCTGACAACCAAAGAAAATTAGAACAGCATTACATCAGCAACAAGAACAGAATGCAGGAACAAAGAGACTAAAATAGAAGTACGTAAAATTTGGTCCAACTACTTTCTCTAATAATAATACATGCCTCTCACATAGTCTTCATAAGTTTTGAAGTAGAAAATAACCCCAAGAAGCCAGAACATTTGTGTATATGCAACAAGAAAGAAAGTAAATATTCTGCAGTCTTTTTTTTTCTTAATCTTTCTGTGTGCTGTATG
The DNA here is from genome assembly GCA_025447955.1 of Psilopsiagon aurifrons. Taxonomy (NCBI): domain Eukaryota; kingdom Metazoa; phylum Chordata; class Aves; order Psittaciformes; family Psittacidae; genus Psilopsiagon; species Psilopsiagon aurifrons. The sequence continues at coordinate 57,859 of JAOEHY010036730.1, read as the reverse complement.
CAGGTTCTGTGAGACCTCACTTGGAGTATTGTGTGCAGTTCTGGTGTCTTCAGCATAAAAAGCACATGCAACTGTTGGAACAAGTCTAAAGGAGGGCCACAAGGATGACCAGGGGACTGGAGCACCTCCAATATGAAGATAGGCTGAGAAAGTTGGGGCTGTTCAGCTCCAACAGAAGAGAAGGCTGTGTGGAGACCTCATAGCAGCCTTCCAGTATCTAAAGGGGGCCTATAGGGATGCTGGGAGGGACTCTTCTTTAGGGACTGTAGTGATAGGACAGGGGGTAATGGGTTCAAACTTAAGCAGCGGAAGTTTAGATTGGATATGAGGAAGGAATTCTTTACTGTAAGGGTGGTGAGGCACTGGAATGGGCTGCTCAGGGAAGCTGTGAATGCTCCATTGCTGGCGGTGCTCAAGGCCAGTTTGGACCGAGCCTTGGGTGTCATGGTTTAGTGGGAGGTGTCCTGCCCCTGTCAGGGGGGTTTGAACTTGGTGATCTTAAGGTCCTTTCCAACCCTAACTATTCTATGATTCTATGATTCTATAAGTATGTAGGAGGGAAGCAAAAATATGGGTTTAGGATGTTGAAACACAATAGCTTCTCTGCAAATAGGAAATTTCACTGTGAAACAGAAAATATTTTGTAGTACCATTACTTCTGGATTATTATTTACAATTATCCTTTTGTCACTGAAAATAAATGTTTGCTATTCTGTACTTATACCAAAATAGAGATATCTACAGTCAATAGAAGTTAGTAGCAAAATCCTCTAGTACTCAATCTGTACTGAGTTCTGTATGCTGGAGACAAACAGAGCAGTTCCTATGATAGCTTCTCTATGGGAGCAATATGCTAGCAGGTTAGATAGAGACTCTATCATTTTTGTAGTTGATATTCCTCTGCTTCTATCCCAGAGATGTGGAAGTAAAGGGAAAAACAGTTGACCTGGATACAGAAATCTGAAGAACAGAAAGATTCATAGCAGGTGGATCACGTAAAGGGCACAAGCAAAAAGAAAAAGGACAAAATGCAGCAAAACAAGAAAAGAAACAGAAATGGACGGTGCAGAAAGGTCTTTATCTTAATTTGAATGTATTATACCATTTCTTTCTGAAATCACTGGTACACAGGATTTTCATAATGCCTAGCCATTTGTTGAAATCTTGTAAAGAAGAATTCCCTTTCTTTGCTACCTTTACCTGCATAAGTACTTCAAGGACAATGTCATTGTGCAGCTAGATGTCCAAAGCCCAACTGATAATTCAAATGAGACCTAAAGTGATGCATACGATAAAGATACTATTTAAGTATTCTTTTCTGTACAGGAAAATGCACTTCAGAATTTTTATTGACATTTTATTGGGTTAAAAAGCAAACAGGCATCCAGAAGTTGGACAACACCAGAGATGAAATGGCTGGTGTGATCTTGTTCTTTTCCTTTTTCTCATGTCCTCAAGTTTTTTATCTCCATTAAATGCTGTTACATTTAGATCCTGCCTTTGCCTTAAGCAATCTCCTTTTGATTGCATAGTAGAAATGACACCAGCAGCTATAGGCAAGGTTGCAAACAGGTACGACGGGATCTAGGAAGGATTAGCTGGAAAGCAATAGGGTATGTATTATCTCTTGGAAGGATGGCTACAAAAGTTATAGGAAGGGCAGATATCACCAAAAGCTGGGGACAACCTACAGCAAACTTGGGGCAATGTCTTATTGTGACCATACAAGTAGCTTTCTCTGACACCTCTAAAAAGTTCAGGGAAACACCTGAGACCACTGGCTGCAGGGTGTGTCATTGCAAAGGCTTAGTGTGGATGAGGCACGTTCAACGCAAAACAGAAGGTTCTCATTTTCTCTTAACTAGGATCTAACAAGCTCTGTGGAATATAACATTTACTACAAACTGCAAGTTTTACAGATTACAGTTTGAACAGCCTTTCATTAAGAAAGCTCCTCTGTGACTTCAGGATTATATCCTTGCCCAGCTACAAATAAGAAGACATCTCTAGTAGTCAAAACACATTTAGATGTTTGTATACATGATGAAAGTTAGGTCACCTTGCAACCCACTGGTGTTTTCCCAGTGACATTATAAAGGGTAACTGAACTGCATACTTGGTAGGATTTATAGAAAATCACTGGACATTACATTTCATGGAGCAATAAAAGCTCTTCAGTACTCTGCATGCACGTCCCTCCACCACCTCCTATCTTCTGTAGCTGTTCATGGCATTGCACATTTGTAAGAAGCTGGTCTGTGCATTCTGAGAATGTGTGTCTCATTTAAATGTAAAAAAGAACATGTTCTATGCTTTGTTTCTTTCATGCTAATTGTACTGATAGATATGACAGTGGTCATCATGCTTTCTAATTTCTTTTATTACATCCTATGAGCAGTGGAATTTTTTTGAAAAAGCTCTAAGATAAGACCATGGTAACACTGAACAGAACATAAAAAAATATTTTTGTGTTTTTTTTTTTTTTTATTTCAGCGCAACTACAGGTTCAGCCTTGTCCAGTAGTTCAGTTATTCCTGATAATAATGATTATTCTGCTATATTCCATCTCTTGTCAAGGTGAAACATAAAATAGGTTGACTCATCTTTATGCAGAAATTTTGGGTATTAGATAAAGCAAATAACTTCATTACCATTAAGAATAATACTAGGTATTATCAGTAAGAGTAAATAATTAATAAAATTTGAAAAGTAAATTTTTTTCCAGAAACATATTTCATTACCCTCTTATTTTACAGATTAACTTGAGTATATGCATAATGCATAAGGCTAGAACTCTCATTTGATGAATTCACTGCAAAGTCAGACGATATCTGCCAAAGATCTGGAAAATCAGGAATTCATATACATAATTATCTGAGATTTTATACAACATATTCCTATTGCAAAATGTTCTCTTCCCATACTCTTTATTATTTAAATTGGTTGCTTAAATCTTCTACATTTTTAGCATTTCATTTTATCTTATTATGAGGTGATCCCAAGAGATCTTGAAATTCTAATTTCAACTCCTTTAAATAATCAATGCGTACAATTAAGTCAATCTTTTAGAAAACCAATAGGCATCCATGTTTTCTAGTTGATTGTATAGGCAAATGCTCTGAATGTCAAATACTTTACCCTGAATGAGGCAAAACAACACTTCCAGAAAAGAAGCTATGAAAACTTAACCAGAAAATTCCTTATTCCTCTCAAAAGATAGCTAAAAACTGACCAGATTACTGCCATTCTCCAATTGCGCTTTGTAATACTGAAGACCTTTTTGCCCACAAATGTCTCTCTATGCTTCTGCTACAGGTACTGACATTCATTCTCTTACTATGCAACGCGCAGAAATGCCAGGAATCAAATTGTATCTAAAGCTGCAACAGTTTAGGGACAAGGTCAAAGATCAATCTCAAGCTTAGGCAGTCTGTCCAACTTTCATAATTGAGGTATAACAATATTTGCAGTCATTCTAACATAAAGAGAGACCCTTTCAAACGAGGCTTAAAGCAAGCATGGAATAAATCGTGATGTTGTTGGCAGACATGTAAATATCAGAAAGACAAAGAAGTAAAATTCCATCAAGACATGAAGAAAGTCAAAAAAAAGGAAAAAAAAAGAGCATTTATAGTCTCCTTCCTTTGCTATCCTCCTGGGACCAAATGGTTATAGCAGGATTTTAAAAAAGACAAGAAGTCAAAAGTGTTGTATAAAAAAAAAAAAAAAAAAAAAAAAAAATAAAAACAAACAAAGAAACAAGTAAAAAACCAAAAAAACCCCCCCCCCAAAACAAAAAAAAAAAAAAAAAGAAAACAAACCCACACCAAAACCAACCAACAACAAACAAAATGACCAAGCAGAAGCTACAAATATAAATGCTAATGGCTGATATTTAGAAGTAGAAGAGATATCTATACTTCCTAAAGTTTCAAGGTCTCTCCCTTTAATGCCTCTTCATCCAGAAGGAACATTTGGCTTTGAAGAGCGGAACTAGGAAGTGAAAAGTTATTCAAATACTTGGCTTCTTGTTCCTTCAGCTTTTTCTGACTGGATGTCATAATGCTGACTGCAAAGAATAACCCTAAAAGACAATTATTTGGTTTATATATAAATCATTACAAATCAAAGACCGATGGCTCTTAGAAACAAGTTCTCATATGCAGGAAGCTACACTGGGTATATCAAATGTTTCTGAGTCTTGATTTGATAGGAATATTCTAGACACCTGTTTGAAAATATGATCCTGTCTAAAAGCTAGATGAAAGCTGGCTCTATGATCCCGCAGCAGAGAATATATTAGTTATCACAGCCCTGAGAAGCTCCAACGCAGGACTGCTGCTCTGAAAGTTAATGGCAAGAAGCCTGTTCAACTCAATGGGAGACTTTTCAGTCACTCCATTAAATTATTGGGTTGGGCTCAAAAAACTTAATTTAAAGTCTTTCATGACAGAATTTCACTGTAGTGACAGCACTATCCCAAATTCTGCTGTTCCCAAAAGCAACATACCAATATTCATTTAAGCCTCTGAGTTGATGTTAACTGCTACACATTTCAACTCCAGAATATAGGGTCCGTCCCAGCTGGCAAATGCTGATTATTACATTATTCTTATCCCAAAGTTCTATATATAGAAAGGCAAAACAGTTATTTTCACACTGATTATTGAGTCACAGCAATCACATTTCATATGGGAAGTAATTTATATCTAATTCAGTATGTGAACAATTATGTACGCCTTGCCAGCTATTAGTTAACACGTGCATCAGTTAGCATGTGCCTCTGATGTCTCACACAGTTGATACAGCCATATGTAAAATGAAAAAAAAAAAAAAAATCTAACAAAAAGTAGTCCTCTTCTGACATTAAGAAAGATCCTGAATTCAACAGAAATTATCACATTTCAGCATCTGTTAATGCAGTATATGGGTTAAAAGCTGATTCATCAATGTTCTTTACTGAACAGGTATTAATGAAAAAAGGGCTCCAGATTCTGAAATACATCACTTTAAGGTCCAAATCAAAATGAAATATTTCAGTAGTCCCAAATTTATTTATTTATTTTAATTAGACTGAACTCTTGTTTTCTGTCAATTCAAGAAAAGGAATAGGTCTTATGGAAGCTGAAGTTTGGACCATCGTTCTCAATTGCAAACCAATTCCCTGAAGATTTGCACTTCCCAGAGGTAATGTTAACTCCTATTCTAGCAGGGTTCACATGTTGCCCATGGAAAATGGAAACTGAGAAGTGAATGGCATTATTATTTCTTGTGCAGAGCTTTTTCATCCAGCTGTATCTGCTGTAATCCAAACATCTGCTTGAAAGAAAATAAAAATCTCTGCTGTCTTCTGAGAAATATGGTTGTCAAACAAGCCTGGCCTATAGAAATGCATCCAAGCTGTAGCTCCAATAAGGCAGTGCAGAGCTAGGGAATGGTGTTTTGCTTAACTGCTTTGAAACAAAGTATTTCTAGGAAAATAATATAAATGAACTGAAAATTATTTCAGAGGAACCAGTCTCAAAATCAAATCTTCACACAGAAAATTGGGTGGGGAGAATCCTGAGATTTGCTGACATTCTGTATCTGTGATTTAGTCCAACAGTTAAGGCCTTAATCATACCTCTAGGCTGTGGCAGAACATTCTGTACAGCTGAGAAATGCAAAAAAAATGAAAGAAAGCTCATCTCTATATTTCCTCTCCTTGGGCCAGTTTGCCAGTGTAAGTTAGATCATTCTCTGATGACAGATGGCTATAACCCCTGGAGGGCCAAGAACCCTAGCAAGAGTTCACAAAGTGCACATGAAGGTTTGCACTACTTTTGGTTTGGACTACTAAACACTAGGGAGACACAAAAGGTGAAAGAGTTTGAAAGTAGTTCGGTAGAGTTACAGGTTGCAGAATTGATGTCTCAAGTGGAGATGCAAAGCACTTCCCCTGCCTACCAAAATCCTGCCATAACATACACTCTAGATATCTAGAAGAATTACAGAAAACAATGAAAGAGAAAGGTGGCCAAAGGAGAATGCAATTATTTCTACAGTCTACTTATTGCCACCCTGCAACCAAGTCTGCAATTTAATCTGATATATGTCTAAGTCAGGTGTATTACCAGGAGAAGCTTTTCCTGCATTCTACATCCCATTCAGATAAATTATAGCAGTTTACAATATAAATGACTAAAAGCAGGTAAATTTAATGGCTTGGGGTAGCACAAGTAGATTGCCAAGATTTAGGACACACCTAAGATGAAACAAAATCAGACATCTGAGAGTAGGATTCATGTTAAATGCCAAGTCTGTTTATTGTTTCTGAAGGCTATAGTAATTTTATTGCTACTATTTCTAGAAATTTATACTCAATGGCAGTATTGGATATATATTATAATGTAACACTGTCACAGTTACACCTGGCAATGCTGCCTGGCCAAAATCGACACCTACACAGAAATACACCTCAAAAAGCCCCAAACAGCCACAGTGATCGATTCAAAAATACCATCACAGATAGGCAAGTAGGAATGCCTACAGCAAACATTTGAATCAACATATTTCTCAGGAGTTTCCTGCAACTGTATACCAGTGAAACTAGGCAGGCCAATAACTAGATGATGCTGAGAAGAAAATACATCATGATTTTAAAAGATCTGTATATCAAAAGCAGTAGCTTAACAGAGTATGTAGTGTAAACCTAATAATAAGAAATCTCCCAATGTTGAACACTCAGTGCAACACTGATATAATTCTCACATGCTTTTTAAAATTGTACACTCACACAAACACAGCATGTTCTCAGCCATGTACAGAAGCATGTTGAAAATAAAAGTCTATCTGATGTCTTACTAAATTAGAAGAATAAGGAACTCCTTTAGGAAAAAAAAAAATCAACAGAAAAAAGACCTTACAGTCACTCTTAGATGTCAAATGCCATTAAATACAACTTTGCCTGTTGCTAGAGAAGATAAAAGCTGTATTTAAAAGCCTTGCCAAAAATGTCCTTTTCAGTACTAATTATCATCAATGGTCAAAGCTGCTAAAGAAGCAAAAGAACAGAGAGAGGGAGAACAAGAGAAATAAGTACCATCACTGACACTAACAGGATTTTTTTAAGCTATGTCTCATGATACATTAAAGGATATTTTCCTTTTAATAAAATGTCCTAGGCTTACAAGTGCTATGAGCAGATGTCCTTCTCAATCTTCCTGAAAATCAAGTCTAATAGAACACCAAAAAGAGCCACAGCAGAAACTACCTCTTCCTAGAGTTTTCCCAGACAACAAATTAGCAGTTCTATAGCATAAATGAAGTAGAAATATCCTTGCCGTGTTTGAGAGCACTTTTGATTCCTACTGCAGGACTGTTCAGCCCATGCCCCAAGATCACTGGGAAAAGATTACAGTTAAAGAACCTTGCAAAGAGAATGAGGCCTCAGGACTGTGTCGGCTTTGTCTTCATACTTACTCCACATGAGTTTTCTATATTCACAAAATGGGGAATCTTACTGTGGCAGCAATCCCATTCATTGGGAATTGCAATAGATTAATTTTTGTTTGCTTGCTTTTGCCAGCTTTGACTGTGCCAAACAGACCCATATTAATAAGGGAAAGCATTAGCAGAGGTCAAGAATGCAGATGTTTTCTTAATTTTCAGAGTGGAAAGCAGATTATCATGTCTGTTCTACCATGTTGCCAAAAATAACTTGATCTCATGTTTTGGAAGTGCTGGCGGCAAGCCTGTGCACTTGTCTTTCTTTTCCATGCTACCTCCTATGCACATCACACTGCTTAAAAAATTAATGAACCAAACCTAACAAAATAAAAGAAACGACCCTAAAAACCACCACAAGCAAAACCACCCCAAAACCTTTTCACTCACATCATCACCTGCATGTCATTTTCGTTATCTTCTACAGTTGAATTTCTTTCAAAAATACAGTGCCTGCTAATTTCTCATTCACACACAGTCTGGAGCAACTGTGGAAGCGGTGCAGTTCTATGGATGTAATAAGACATGAGAATTCCTACAATTCGTAATTACGGCTAACTCAAAATGTGGGTCAGAGCTTAAAAACTGATTAGCCCCTTGAGCTTTTCATGTCTCTTCTTGTCATGAGTGGCGTGACAGAGAAAGAAGAATAAACAAGCCTTCCCCCTCACACTCAGCATACAGGCAGCCTAGGGCACTGAAACCCTCTATGCATGGACTAGAAACAGCATTGGCATGATAGCTACACCAGCTTTCCAAATCTAACCTGTCATTATGTTTCAGACCTTTTTATGAGGGGATCCTCTTTCACATTCCTTCCAGACTGGCTTCATGACCTGGATTCTCTAAATTGGCACTAAGTGCTTGAACCAAACTTTCAAAAGATGAAAACCTAGTTTTTCCTCAGCATCCTACTAGCATTTTTGATTTATTACTGGAAAAATCAACAAGAGTACATGACACAGTAGATCTGAAATACAGACATTATCAGTATGGACAGGATCTCTATGTGATCATTTTTTTTCCATATTAGTCTTCTGTGAGAATCAGTGAGTTAATGGTCAATGTCCAGGCATCATTGTTGAACTACTGAGTCATGCTGTATTTGGTATTTCAGCTGTATGGATGATCACTTGAAAAAAAAGGGGGGTTCTTTGCATTCTGAAACAGTGTTCCAAAGGACCAAGGGGCTGTTTTAGGAAATTACCTTCACTCTATGCAGTACAATAAAGTCAGTCTCTTTCCATGTACCAAAAGCTAGAAGCGACCAACTTTAACATTTCCACAATAGACCAGCACAGTGAGACACAGTGTGGGAACAGGCACAAGTTTGTTAGGATGCATCCAAAATAACTTGGAATCTACACTGAGCCAAGTAGCAAAAGCCAGTTTGAACAGCTCAGGTCTGTATTAAAATCTGTACACTAGCTGACAGATAGGATGCATTTTACAATAATGTCAACAATCCTGAGTAAATAATTCCATGGTTCACAGGCTAATTGCTAAAATAACCACCAAGATATCTCTTGTGAAGATAAGACTTAAGAGACCCTTGTATTTTACCACATCTGCACATTCAGTCAAAGAAAAACAAAATAACCTGAAAATGAAAACACTTCTACATTTTTTCAGTTCTGAGCTACAGATAGAATAGGATATTGAAATGTTATATTTAAATGTGTTTGTGAAGTTTGGTGTGCCCTTACATGCACATACTATGCATGTTAATTAAATTTTCTACTCAATACCAGATATAAAAATCAAAATGCTGAGGAAGAAAATTAGGGTTCTTTTGTTACGACAGAAAAAGTGATCTTTACCTCAAAACAAAAAATTACCACTTGAACAAAAGTTTATGGCATTCTTTATTTCATTTAAGTAATTGAGCTCTGCAACTGGTATGTCAGGAGATTATATTATTGCTTGATGTTCATTTTCTCTTAATATCATTCCAGTGGGCACCTCCTCCTTGTCCCAGGAGGCATAGCTACAAGGAATTCAAACTGCTGTTAAGCAAAGTGAATGCCCCATCCACATCTCCATGGAAATCAAGCTGGCTCATCCCTCACTATGGGAACTGGAGCCTCAATTTGCTGAAGGTTAGTTTGAATAAGCAAGTCCAACCCACATGGGATGAGGAGATGAAGGTCAGCAAAGAATACCCAGTTCTTTCTTCGTAAATGTGTTTTGCTTCACATCTACAGTTGTGACTAGTAAGGGCTTGATGCAACTCAAGAGGAAGAAATAGGAAGGGAATGCAAGATTTTTCTTTCCAGCATGTTTCATGCCATCTCAGAAATGCTTTTTGACAGCTCCTCATGTGTTGAAGAGGAATTCTTCAATGTGCAATCAGCAAGGGGGTCTCTGTAGATGCAGGTTGGCATATGGTATCTCAAATTTCTCAGTGACAAGTGGCATGTTAGCGGAGCAACAGAGTAGCGAAGAAAAAGACGTTTTGCTAATCACTCCCTGTTGCCCACACCCTCAGGCAGAATCATATTGCTTTATGCAGATGAGCTCATAACAGTTTCTTCAATTTAGCTTTTATATAAAAATGTGCCAGCTCCTAACACTATGTCAACAGGCACCCGAGGGCCTTCCACTTTATATTGCAAGTGTATTACTATTTAAAGATGAGCTTTTAGCTTAACATCATTGCTTGCCTTCAGAGTTTAATTACCGCCCTCCCCATGAGGCCCAATGAGCCATCCACTCCTCCCACGGGAGTTCTGCCTGGCAATGATCTTTAACTAAATAAGTAAATGCCAAATAAGCACTTCTTAAAGATACAGTGTCTTGTTTTTTGCCCGGCTTTGAAGCCTCAGGAAGCCAGGCTCTGATTTGCATCTTATGGCAGCCAGCCATACTGAATTTAGAGATCTCAGTTATAAATTTGATCTTTGATATAAAGTAGAAGGGGGATTTAAAAAATGGAAAACTTTGTTCCTTTGCTGTTTCTTGTACTCAATTATCCTACATCATTACCTGTAGACAGACATATATCACTATAACAAGAGCCGCTTGTATTCAGTTATACCATCTGTCTGACACAGCTACAGCACTCTGTACACCCTGCATTTGCTACAATACTCCTCCAAATTATCTTCCCATATTTCTTGCCATCACCTCTGTCTATAATGGAATAGTAGTTTTACAAAACAATTAATTACCTTTAATTAAATATTCAAGAGTTAAAACAGGTCAACAAATGCTTTTAATTCTTTACCAAGTCAAGCTACTGGGCAAGACACAGAGGATAACAAATTTAACAGTGTCCATAGAAACAGGAATTTAAACATACTTTTCTTTTAAAGAAGGAAATAAAAAATGGCACAATCAGATATGATTTCTGAGAAATGGCAGTATTTCAAAACAGCTACAGACTGAAAAGTTAATCCTACTTCTTAGAATCCTCTAGCCAAATACACAGTGGCACCAAGAACACAAAAACAAGCCAGTGAGAGATGAGTGAACAATACTTTGTGATACAACAGGCATCTCCAAATGACAGTCACTCAGGAAACCAAGAAACAGTGAGGAAATACAGCACTACAAAACAACAGAGAGCTGTTGCAGACTGCGAAGAAGACATGATGTATACACTTCTTGCACTATCTATACTTCAAATCAGCATACACAGCTGTGATTGAGCTGGAAAGGAACAGACCAGGTGATCTGTTTCACCTTACTTCTTTGCTAAGAGGAAGATAACCCACATTTGGCACATACTACCAGAGTAATAATCATGACACTTCATTATTTCAAAAGGCTTAGGCACTGGCTGAGGTTTATATGATACTGTTCAGCACATGCTGCAAATGATATTGAGAGTGTGTCTCTGAGATTTGTGCCTGGCTTCAGAAACAAAATTCAGGTACTACTGCCAGTGGTTTTGAAGAAGCATGGATCTGAACTTAAAATGAAACTGTTCAGCATATAATTATATAAATATTATGAAGTTTTTTGTAACTGTTACAAGACAGCACATTCTTTCACTGTGTTACAGAATATAAAATCTCTTATCATAATATTCTGGGCTAAATAAAAGTATTTCGATATAAAATAGAGAACAGAAAACCCTTGCTTTCAAGCGATGGAGTTCAGAACCGATTCACCATCTTCAGAAGAAAACAGAAAGCTAGTTTATTGCAGGCATCCTATGAATTGTGGATGTGTGGTTTATTATGGTAGCATGCCTCCGGCAACATTTTGCGACAATGTTAATTTTCTTCAGTTTTATTTTCTGATATTTGTATTTATAAGGAAAGTTATCATGCATCAAACACCAGGAATGCCCTTAAAACAGCTACTAGCTTCCTGAAGGTGTGAACTGCAGCTGAATGAAACCAGTTCTTACTCATCTTTAAGCGCTTATTTTTATATTGTGTCTCTCACCAGAGTACTTCAGCGTTTTACAAACATGACCATTTCTTCAATTAAAAACACCAACTAAAATGAAAACTAAGCACACATTTCTTTACCTCTCAACTTCCGCACATGTTGCAGGGCTTGTTTAGTTGCTGTGAGAAAGCAAAGCCAGGGAAGTGATTTGTTTTTTGCTTGGTTTTTTTTCCTTAGACAAAACCATGCATGATAATTTCAGCGGAAGGACATGGGTACCTCTTTCTGTATGCAGTTTTAACTCTGAATCACCATTTGGAAACAACATAAATGCACTGGAATTACATCCAAACACAGACTCTGCCCATTCCTGTGAGAAGGTTTCTCACTGACTTGACCAGATTTGGAGAATGGCATCACAACAGGTACTCTGTTGTCAGTACACACCTTTGAACAAGGCCACTTATACTGGGAAAGATATTCAGGCACCAGATCTGTGACACAGATCAGCCATTGCTTCTCTCCTCCATGGTATGTAGCCTTTGAATAACGAATAAAAGTAATAATGAAAAAAAAAAAAACCAACAGAGGTTCATCCTAAACTAGGTGTCATTTAGGGCTTCTATTTGATAATATTTCCAAAGGGACTAATTTGTGCAGGTGTTACCTCTGTTGGCCTGTCCATGGCTAAATAATGTGGCACCTTCTCTTTGAGCCTGTACTGTCAGCACTGTAAGGGAGAAGGGTGAAAGTGAAAGGCTGGAAAAAGTGCTAGACTCAGGAGTTCCCATCCTGCTTTGAAACAGTCAGAAGTATTGCTCAGACTAAGACATACATTTGCTCATGTCTGTGTTTTTAGAAGAGAAAGATAGAACTTCCTAAAAAGGTGTTGGCAAATGAATAATTCTGGGAGTATTCAGCTATCTTCTCCACATTAAATAATTACATGGAAGAGTTTCCCACTTAACTCAATTTCTTCATAGTGGTATTCCAAATGTAAAATCAAACATCCTCTGCTTCAGAAGACCCTTTGTGCATGGCTAAAAGAAAGTACCAAGTTGTGCCACAAGTAGCACAAATTGAAGAGTTGGATGCTATCATACAGCCTTCTTACAGATTTACTCCTTCACTAAATATGATAATGGTATTATTTTATATACATACTGTAATCACTGAAATATGTCAGCTAGCTGCAAACGAGCATTAAAGATCAGATAAAACCAGATTTCTTATGTTTCAGACATGGATTATTGTTAAAATCCGACCCGGAAATTGAAGCAATCCTAAGCACTTTTTTTTTTTTTTTATCAGCATTACAGCTCCAAACCATCTGTACTTAATTGTAAGACAAAACATTGTCTAAAAACCAGAGAGGATTAAGAGGACAAAGCTTCTTATGGACAGTTTATATTAGAGAAATTTAAAGACTGCTGAGATCACAGTACTTCTTCTGTATTTGTCTTCTTTCAGAGAGGATCCTATGTTTATCTTCTTCAAAAATGGAAATACATACAGCATGTTGATCATTGCCACAGCAACAGAAAGAGGTTTACCAAGGTCTTAAACTTTGATGAGAAATCCACTGCTAGCTTAAGATCTTGCTGACATTTACTACTAAGGTTCATGCCAGGCAAGAAGACCTACTGCTGAGCTCCACTGCTCCACTGACTCCCAGAAGTGGAGAAACTGGGCCAGTAGAGTAGGACGGAAGGCATTTTGTATACCATGCTTCAAGTACAGAAAATAAAATAATTTTATTTACGGAGAATGAGAAACAGAAATTTGTTTACAATGGGATGGATGGGGAGAAATCATAGAATCATAGAATAGTCAGGGTTGGAAAGGACCTTAAGATCATCCAATTCCAACACCCTTGCCATAGCCAGGGACACCTCCCACTAAACCAGGACACCTAAGGCTATGTCCAACCTGGCCTTGAACACCACCAGCGATGGAGCATTCACAACTTCCCTGGGCAACCCATGCCAGTGCCTCAACACCCTTACAGTAAAGAATTTCTTCCTCATTTCCAATCTAATCTTCCCCTGTTTAACCCATTACCCCTTGTCCTCTCACTACAGTCCCTAATGAAGAGTCCCTCCCAAGCATCCCTATAGGCCCCCTTCAAATATTAGAAGGCTGCTCATAGGTTTCCCCGCAGCCTTCTCTTCTCAGGGCTGAACAGCCCCAACTTTCTCATCCTATCTTCATATGGGAGGTGCTCCAGTCCTCTCATCATCCTCATGGCCCTCCTCTGGACCTGTTCCAACAGTTGCATGTGCTTTTTATGCTGAAGACAGCAGAATTGCGCACAATACTCCAAGTGAAGTCTCACGAGAGCAGAGTAGAAGGGCAGGATCACCTCCCTCGACCTGCTGGTCACACTCCTTTGGATGCAGGCCAGTTGGCTTTCTGGGCTGCAAGAGCACACTGCAGGCTCATGTTCATTTTTCCATCGACCAACTCCTCCAAGTCCTTCTCCGCAGGGCTGCTCTGAGTCTCTTTTCTGCCCAACCTGTAGCTGTGCCTGGGATTGCTCCCACACAGGTGTAGGACCTTGCACTTGGCATGGTTAAACT
>JAOEHY010036730.1:0-43354 GCA_025447955.1 Psilopsiagon aurifrons | reverse complement strand
CCCGCCTACCAGGCCTGTCTTTCCTAAAGAGCCTGTAACCTTCCATTCCAACACACCAGTCACAGGAGCCATCCCACAATGTTTCTGTGATGCCTATGATATCATATCCCTGTAGATATGCACACATCTCTAATTCCTCTTGTTTGTTTCCCATGCTACGGGCATTTGTATAGAGGCATCTTAGCGAGCTCCAACTGAAGCCAGCTCACTGGCTGGAGTAGATGAAATATCTCTACATTGCTCCGAATGCTTATTGTAGGTGCTGGAGACATTGGTCACTAAATGGGTCACCCAAGCACAGATTATCTGGTGTGAACAGCATCATGTCAATCTCCTCCTGATTAATAACTCAATATACTGAGCAGCTCCAAAAAATCTTTTGAGTCTCATGCCTGTTCATCAATGCCTGCATTCTTTTTCATTTATTCTCTTTGCTAGGCACAATTTCTTTCAATTACTGGATAGAAAGTAATATTATACAATTGAATAACAATTCATGAGATGAATAACTAACAACTACCAGTCAAAGTCAGTAGTTTGTCTATCGGCCAGCTACACTACGCTTCATTAAAACATTACTTGGTATACCTTCCAAAGAAATCTATACCTGCAGAACAGAAAAACCTCTGCATCTGCCAACAACAACTTCCTTTTGGATCTCTTTTTTCATGTCTTTAAGGTCTTTTTAAAATTCTTTTCTTCTCTTAGATCTCTTTTTTTTAACCTTTACAAGTTATACCCTTTCCTTTACCAGATCCAGCTATCCTAACTGACCACAGTACTTATCATCCTTACTGCTGCTGCTTACATTCTCCTCATCCATTCTCCAATATTCTATGTAATCATTTTCACAAAAAGGAAATGCTGTAAAACTTATAAATAGAGCAGGAAATGTGTTGCAACAGTCAAGACCTTTACAGAATCATCCAAAGTTATTTCAATGAGAACTTTTTTTCTTTCTTTGAGAGAATAAAATCCTTCGGAAAACCACACCATAACCTCTGAATAAGCTTCAAATGGCATGCCCCCTGGGATCTCTTATGCAGTAAATGAAATTAATTTGCCTTAAAAATAACTGGTAAAAAAATTAAAGATGAGCAAGATGCTTCAACTACATAATCTACTACTTTAAACAAACACACACATTTTTATATAGTAGTAAATAGTTGTGGGCCTGGCATACAGACTACTTTAAACAGTTTTCCAGTCTTACAAAAACTGTATACTATTGGCTGAGTCCAGATTGCAAGTTTGTCTTCAAAACATTTTCTTTCAGGTGTTAATTTTTTACTTGAAGAAAAAAAAGTCAAATATCATCTGGGACAGAGAGTGGGCAACGCAATCTCTAAATATTCCCAGTTAAGATTTATCTTTAAGATTGCTTTATTTGAGTTTCATGAAAATGTTAGATAACAGCTTTTTTTTTTATATACGCATTTAAATAAAAGTCTTTTCCACTACTCAAAGACTTTCATTACCAGCTGTTACCAACATCTCTATTTTCATTTTAGTTACATGCCTTTCAATAAAATAGCAATGGTTCTAAAAATAGAGAACAATTTTTAATATTTTTTTGCTTAAGCAAAGGTAGCTCTAAGAGCTTAAATTTAAATAATTTTTTTTTTGCTTCTAATTTAAACAGATGACAAAAGGAAGAGTTAAAGTGATCCAGTTTCAGGTATAGTAGCATACCTTCCCTGTGTAGTAAGATGAAGATTATTTCAGAATTAATGCTGAGATACAGTGTTGTGCTTCAGGCCACTGCCTTACTAGCTCGCCCAGCTCAAAAGTCTAATTCAGATTTCAGACTGCATCTTAAAGGCTAAAGATGCAATGTCCAAACCTACAAAGCAGCACATCCTCCAGGGCAAATATCTGTAGACTCATAAACTCTTTGCCTCAGAATTGTTTAATTTTCATTTTAATTTTAAACTCTTTTATAGCTATACACATGTAAAACTGTTCTGTTAAGTATTCTTCGGCAATTTTGTATGGATATGCTAAAAAAGTGCATTATGTCCATGCCTTCTGGGCAAGATAGAGTTTCGTGAATGGGCCCATTCAGAATAATTTTTAAAATTACCGCAATCCTGAATTTGCTTTGCTTGGGGTGTGTTTGAGCTGCACTGACACAGTTCAGGGTTTTGCATGCCACTTATTTCCTTTCCAAACCAGGATCTGCAGTCCTTGATGTGCCTAACAGGATGAGCCATGCTGACTCATGTCAATGTCTTTCCCTCCTGCCTTATAAAAGATGACGCTTGGAGAGGAAAGCTGGTCCACAAAGACAAGCGTAACACTGTGAAAGGGTTAACCTAGTCCGTTAAACCTTATAATAAGTAAGGATTGTTATAATCTTATAATCTTTATATTTACTATGTATACCAGCTGGATCCTGTTCCCTTTTCTGCTATACGAAGATGCACAAGCATTCAAGGTCATATAATGACTGATCTTGTGGTCCCAAGAAGATGAAAACACTATTTATGCACACAAAAGGTTACAGAGCAGAAGTAGTAAAACTTTATAAAACTATGAACTGTGAGACAAATAGTGCAGTATTTGTTATGAGGGTTAAAATATTACATAACAATGAATGTTTTGCAGATACAGCTGAAGAACAATCCAATAGCATGAATGTTTGCTTAATAATTAACTTGCTTATATTGCATGCCTTCTAACCCTACCCCTTAGATTTTGGAATTCAATGCAATAGAGCCATAAAGTTGATCTTTATAAAAATTAAACAATGAGAGGTCACTTTCTGTGGCTAAAAGACAATACCCACAACCACATTCCTCACCACCCCCCCAAAAAAGCATAAACTGCATATCTTTTCAACAATTGTAAAGAGCAACAGTTCCAACTACCTGGTTATATTACCATAACAATGTAAGCACCACCCTCAGCAGCTGTGATTACTCCTAATCTGAGTTTATAATACCTGAGTACTAGCTGGGATTTTTTCACAAGTCCCAAGCTCTTTCCTAACATCAACCGCCCTCACAGGAGAGAAGAAGAAAAAAAAAGTAGTTTCACATTTATAAAAGTCATCGTCTCCTGCCTGCCTCAGAACAGCACAACCAACCTAGGCATAAAGGTATCAGCCTGGAGGAAGCTAGAGCCTGGACATAGTGCAACTATCCCCTGCTCTCTAAATTGGCTCCCTACTGGCTATCATGTCAAGTATAAGAGTTCAGTCTTAACTTCAAGCTGCTTAATGATCAGCAGCTGGAATCTCTAAAAGACTGCCAAAAACCTGAGGACTGTCTTTGCCTTCCTTAACATCCTGACACTAAGGAGAATCAGAGATATCCATACTAGTGCTCTTGTCTATGAAAGTTTTAACAGCAATTTCTCAAGACACTAAAATCCTGAAGTTCATGCAATGTTAATGCAGATTTCAAGTTATTGTAAAATGTTGGCATTAACTGCTCTGTCAAGTAAGAAAGTCACCTTTTCATTTCCTTCATTTCTTCTTTCCATTTAGTATGTGTTTTCTTGAGCCTTGCTGCCATTTTTATGAAATCCTTTATCCTTTGATTAGTTTCTCCTTAATTTAGGAAGTGTCATCACTACCCATGCACTCTCATTTCCCCGAAGGTGTTTCTCTACTTAAAACTGTTCCTTTCCTCAGTAGCTCAGTCTGATCTGTCTTATCTGTTCTCTTGCTTTTCTTTTTTTTTCCCAATCATTTTTTCCTATTCCTTTTGAACTCATCTACTACCACCCCTTCCCCTGCTCCCCATAATGCTGCAATTTTTTCCAAGTCACTTAATTCCTTCCCTCATATATACTTCTGCTCCTAAGGACTCTCTCTCCCTGGCCCTGTCACACCTATAAAACAAATTATATCATATTTCCTAAATAAGATACAGAACACTGAGCAGGGGACCAGTGTCTATTCTTTTCCAGAGCTGCTCGTTACTGAGGTGGGAAAATAGAGGGATAGTTGTTTTTCCCCATTTGCTTCCATCCACCTGCTGTGTAATTCATGTAACCAAAGGGATTGTTAATTTTCCTACCCAAGGCAGAAGAAGAGAGGGCCTACATAACTGGCCTAAGCAATACTGAAGAGTGATAGGGTGCAGACCAAGTGAAGGGAAGCTCTGTTTGCTTACTCTGACAGTTGCCCTAGGGCAATAAAAGGACTACAGGAGCTGAACATCTTAAGGAAGAAACCATCCCAACTGACCAAAACTGTGGGGAAATAGTTGCCCATAAATAACAGTCTAGGACCAAAGTACAGACTTTGAAATCACCAGCAAAGTGGTGCAGAATAAAGTCTTCCAACTATATTGTTGTATGTAGTTACATCAGAGAACCACCTCAAAATCATGCAAAACTATGAGATTCGTCTCATTCAACTTTGGCAATCTGATCAGGTGGGCACCCTCTAATAAAAGGAGAGAATAGGATCTTTCCAAAAGAGGATGTATCCTGTTCTAAGGAAGATGCCTTATATCAGGGAGGTGAAATTACTCATCTATTTCTATAGCTCATTGGAGAGAAGAGACCAAGATTGCTAGTTTTGGCCATATCATTGGAGAAGGTGGACCCTTTCCACAACAGACACTGTACCACTTCCTGCTTTGAGACCTTACCCCAGTGTAGCAAGTAGTCTAATCTTCCAATGTTGCCAAATGAAGCAGAAGATGGCTATCTAGGATGGAAAAATATATTGTAGAAAGCATTAAAAGAACTATATATATTGCTTGGCTGTAATAAAACCAGGCAATGAGAATGAGGACTCTATAAGCTCAATTTAAACTGTGCAAGATCCTGTAACACAATGAACTTCTAAGGAGAGCCAGACCTATCTGCCCACATTTTAACTGCATCCTTAAAAAACATTATGTTCTGAGTCAGAGCAATACTGTTTTATGGAATCTGAATTGACACATTACATAGAAAACTGATTTAGCGCCAGTCATAACTTTTACAGGAAAGTAGTTTCTCTGCTGCAATAAACCAGGTTTATTGAGTAGTTGTTTAGTAATCAGTCTGCAGTATGATTATAATTATTTACTATCACCTGACCACTCTTCATTTAGTAATGGTTGACAGGTGAACAAAATTGCCAAAAGATTTTCATTCATTTTTCATAGTGATAATAATTTCTAAAATATTTTGAGAAGCATTGTATTTTCATGCAAATATGCATT
This sequence comes from Psilopsiagon aurifrons, assembly GCA_025447955.1. Lineage (NCBI taxonomy): Eukaryota > Metazoa > Chordata > Aves > Psittaciformes > Psittacidae > Psilopsiagon > Psilopsiagon aurifrons. Next base: position 38,189 of record JAOEHY010036730.1, on the reverse strand, counting down.
TATTTATATACAAATGCAAGCACACACAATTTTATATTTTATTACAGAAGACATCATAGTAGAGTAAATACTTAGATGCTAAGTCTGCTCTGGTTTGACTGTTGAAGACAGCTCTTCTCTGTTAATTCTGATGCCTGTAGTTCTTTGTTACGTAATTCACCATGTGAATGCCTGCTGGAAGTGATTTTAATACCTGATTGCTCTTGGCTCTAAGTAAAGGAACGTCCTTCGTCAGGGACAACAAGATGGGGATGGTGAGAATTTATGAACCAATGGCTAGATGTGACTACTGGGTAGAAATCACTTTTATTATGTGCATAAAATGGTGTTTCGATTAAAGGACAACTACATTTCTCAAGATGACAACCCATTCAACACCTTAGACATGAGCATTAGGCCTCCAGTTTGGTGCTTGCTTTTAGTGACTTTTATGCAGATTTTTCACATTGACTTACCTAAGAATGTGAAGGATAACAGAAACAAAATTATTATTAATATTTTGTTTCATAAAAAAGGCAAATTTGACAAAAATATTTTCTGTAAAATAAACCCCGAAACCTACTTTGATACTGAAGATTTTTAAATAGAGATAAGTGTCAGAAGTTTTCATGATGATTTCCCTTCAATCATCTTTTTAGAGTAAACAAGGTGGTCTCAAAGGTGTCATTATTACAGGTTATAATAAAGATGGCTGATATTTTCTATCAAAGTGTATGCTTGTAGCAACTAATACACCTTGCTGTTGCTCGTAAATATGGTTTGAGACATCAGAACCTGGCGACTATTCTAAAAAGACTCTTTTAAACTATTGTAATTCTTGTATGTGTTGCCATGTGAAAAGAGTCACAATAGTATTGTGAAGAATAGAGAGGAAAATAGCAGTGAAGACTCTCAAAATAATGTTTTCAAAGAAAATGAAATTGGGAAGATTTTAAGGAAAAAGGCAAACTTGCCTAGCAATAAGTGAGAAACAAGGGAAGACCTGGAAGCTTAAAATGTTGATACCACCTCCCTTCTGCATATACCAAATGCCATTTTTACATTATAGCTCCTCTGTAATTAGCTCCAGTTTAGAAAATCCTCTCTATCAGATGGTTTTACTCTCTTCCTGCCATGTCCATGATAGGTTTTACTCACTATCACATCCCAAAGTAAACGACGAAAATATGCCTTTTTTTTATTATTGCTTAAAAAGGAAATTTCATATTCAGAGTATCATCATGCAAAACTGATCATACTACAGAGCTGGTCATATTCTTCTGTAAAGTGAAAGAAGTGATCAGCTGAAAGATGAAGCCTAACCTGGAAGTTCAGCTGTAAATATTTTAAGAAGTAATTTTACTCTTCAGGTCTTAGCAATCACATAAGAGAAAAAGAAGTGGTGGGTAATCTCTGAAGGCAACAAGCAACAAATCATTTGGGGAGAGTGGGAAGAATGTTGAATGGGAAATTCGTCTGGCCAGATCTGTAGTTAGAGGATTAGTAACTGGATGGAAAAAGAGAATAAAGATTATGATGAGCAAGGATGGCTTACTTTGGAAGGCAGGACTAGTTCCTGCCCTGGAACCAAACTCTGGGACAGTCAATTCCACTGCAGCATGATTCCATGAAAGCCTACTATGCACAGCCTCATGCACTGAGCCAAAGCAGCTGAGACAACCCTTAAGTGAGACAGGAAGCTAAGAGAGACCCAAATCGATTGCTGAGCTAGAAATACCTTGCTGGCTGACTAGGGTCTTCAACTACACTGCCCTGAGTGGGTGAGTGCAGCTGTACTGCAAAATGACACTACAATAACAAGCAGTCATTTGTTTGGTGGACATGATGGCAGGATTAGCATTTGATGACCTGCGGTGATCTGGAGTTTCTTTGTTCTTGCTTTACTAGCAGTTTTGGTCAAGCAGCCTTTCACCACATAGCAAATAACCTCCTTTTCCTTAAGTCCCTAATTATTCTGAGGAAATTATTTGTGTCAGGTGGAATCTGACTCATCAAATTTGAATTGTAGCCTGAATCTAAATATTCACTGAGGGCAAGTGGAGTTGTATTCGGAAAAGATTAAATTTGCTGCAATTATTTCATAGTCCTACCAGTGAGTTCTTTCCTTTCACATATAGCTCTGTTTTTTACTATTCTCTGAAAAGCTCAAGGACCATGCAAAAAGAAACTTTTTTTTTTTAGAAGGAAAATCGTTATTGTCTTCTCAAAGTGTTCGCCTAAAAACTAAATCTGTGCTTAGAAACAACGGGGAACAGGGAGAAGCAGAACAGAGTGCCATATTTGTAAGGGTATTGAGACAGGAAAGATGTAGATAAATAAGATAAAGTATTGCTGAAAATACCATTAAGCTCAAGGCATCTACACACCCACACAAATTTTTCTTACAGTCTCAGTGCTAAGACTTCACTAGAAAACATTGTCTGTATGAGAGTTGCACAATCCTCCTGCCATAAGGGCATGTAATATGTGTTTTAGGCAGAAAAGCTGTAATATGACTAAGCGGTATCTGCTGGTATTTTTAAGTTTATAGATATCCTCTTTACATTACTGCCATTTGTAAATAGCTTCAAATAAAGAAATAAAAATTAGTCTAGTGTAAAAAGAAATGTGCCAGGGAGAACAAAATCATGCCAGCTGGTCTTTGCCTTATGTTCTTCTGCTATTAGACCTGAAGGTTTTGAACCCAGAAATTCATACCATAATTATTCACCTCTGGTCTTGGAAAAGGTTTTGTGCTGATTCTATTTAGACACAGTCAAGAAAAAATTCCTTGACTGCATTTTAGTTTAGTGAGATTCCTCATCATAGGTAATAGGCCACCTTCTGCTCCAGTAGGAGGTAATATACTTTCTTCCCTTGCTATTGCTGTTTCCCTGTTAGACTTTATTTCCCAGGAAATTAGATAACATTTAACTGCTGGTCTCTTAACTCAGTACTGCTATTTCTGTCTAATTAAATGAGACTGTAATTGAACATTAATATTATTATACATTTTCCTCCTTCCTCCAGCTATTAATCCTCACAGGGTAAGTGCTTCAGACAGGAAACTTTCAGTAGATTTCAAGGAAAACTTTCCTTGAAAGTTCCAAAGATGCCATTTGTTTTCTCCCTTCAGCAGACATTTTGTTTTGGAGATCCAAAGAACATGGAATGGTGGAAGGTGATGAGGACATATATATAACATTGGATTTACATTCCTTGCTGATACTCAATCACAAAGAAAACTGATAAAATCTGACCAGAAAGTTGACACTGCATGAGAACTCATCAGAGGTGTAAAACATCAGTTAAGTCTCTAATGGATTTGTTACTCAAGATGGAAAATAATCCAGTCAGTAGCTATAAGGATCTACTGGTTTAAAGTCAGCATGAACTAGATTGCACAGGACATTTAAGTGGAAGCTTTGTTTTAGCTCCTGCATAGTAGTAAAGGTATAAAACTAAGTCAATCAGACAGAACTGTGTGCTAGACAAAAAGGTTGAAAACATCACTCAAGTCCACTCGTTTTGTAGGAAAGGATTATTAAGCCTCTTTCTCTAATTACCAGAAAATTTGTTGTAACATACCTCAGTGTTTAAATAAATGCCATTTCAATGACCACTCAAAAAAATACATTAAGATTTAATTAAGATTTCAATCACTAACTTTACAATTCCTCCCAAAATTTCTTACTGATATAAAATAGCCTACTGTTAATATGCTTTTCCTGTTTATTGTTCAAATTACTTATGTCAGGGCTCTGACTACTTGGAAAATTTCTTTGAATGTTTGTTAACAAAAATCCAACTTAGGGTCATATAGTATAGCTTCTTCTGCCACATACATAGAACCACAAGCCTTAACAGGAACAATATCCTGAAATTATTTCTCAAGAATAATAACCATATGCTAAAGTACTTGTCTGTCACCAGCATTCATTTAAATAAAAGAAAAATTGCATGAGAGTAACTAAACTAATGTACTCATTCTTCTTCCAACTTCAAATCATGCCAAACTGCATCTCATCAGTATGTTTGAAAATGAAACATCATAAAAATTCAAAAGAAAACACACCATTTAAAAAGAAAGAAGTCTAGGGAAACATATGTAGAATGATATCAGCTGTTAAATTCTTATTTAAATCCCCTAGGATTAATTTGCTCAGTAAGTGTATCAAAGGTATTAATAAAACAGGAGTTCTGTGAAGCAAATATCTTTTAATTCTACTTTTACAGCTCTATTCATTGGTAAACAGCTCTCAGGATTTCTGCCATTTTATAAGCTATGCCCAATCTACCTCTCCTCAATTTGAAGAGTCTGCAATAATACTGGTGGGGTTTTTTGTGGCTTGTTTCGAGGTTTTTTTGTGTGTATGTTTTGGTGTTTTTTTTTGGTCTAATTTATGGTGGTGAAGCTTTATTGAGCATATAAACACAAAGAAAAGCTCTATGTGTCTTAAAGTTAGAATCCACCCAGTAGCAGTAATACAGCAAGCATGAATTGTTCCCCCTGCTTATTGGACCAGTGTGGCAGTTTTAATTTTCTGGCTTTTTAGTGAAATAGCAATGCTGTAGGTTTTTTGAAAGTAATGAGAAACTTGAGAATGCATTCCTGCAAAGACATTGGGTTACCTAACCCTACCTAACAAGTAGAGAATAGCAATGTGTCAAACCCACAAAACAGACGCAGACTTTTTCAGTTTTGCAAAACCTTAGACTAAAACACTAGCTACAGTTAATTCATTCTTGCTTGCATTCAGGATTACTCCATACTTCTTTAAGTACTCAATTAGCTTAAATATCTGAAATCATAAGCATTTTACCTCTTTCATTCATTAGAGAAAATACTTTCGATTTAATCTTTATTTTTCTTCTGGCATGCTTGCTTATATGTTGCAATTGATTTCTATTCTGTAGGATATGCTTCTGTATTTATAGATTTCTGGAATACATGGTAATTTTTCTTTGATCTTTTATTTTTCTTTTGATCTTTTTTTCTCACCAGTAAAAGCTGTTCTTCTATACACTGCCTTTCCCACAGAAGACTTTAAAACCATCCCTTTCACTACTTTTCTTTATTTTTTGCCTGCTTTATCTTTTGATTTCACAACAGCACTTACAGTTACTTTTACTCATTGTTTTTTTTTTATTTTATTTTTTCTTTTGTAGAATCATCAATGACTAAACCAGGGAGTGCTTTAGGTTTATTTCCACTACACCACACATGCTCCCTATACTCATCCATTTCTGCTTATTCAAATTCTCGAAAGCTTATACTATGCTACTGCGGTACTGTAATCAATCTTAGTGCACTGCATTTAATGAACTTAGGGGTACTGACATTAAAATTTTGCATTTCTAACAAAATACTCTAATAATAATTTGCAGGTCCAAGATGGTTCCTACCTCTGCTTGAAAGCTCTGTTGTTTGGGTCATGATACAATCCCTCTCTAAGCCTAACGTAAGGTCTGATTTCCTACATATAAGTCATCCAAAGAATGACCGTACATTATGAATCCCATTTATAAGATCCTCTGTGGTTCTCACCTAACTTTGGATGGCTTGATCCATTCCAGAGGCAGGGAGAGGAAGATGGGTTCATGCAGATCGTAATCACAGCTCCTACTTGTCAGAGAATGCAGAATTATAGGGATGCTATCATACAGATGAGGCAGGGAATCTGGAATTTGCCCCCTTCACACACATTTACTCTCTTATTATAGGTCTCAATAAAAAAATTAAAAATTAAATAAACAAAAAAGCAGGTTTTTTATTCTGAGTTTGCACTTTCTATTCTAAAAAAAACATTAATAAAATTAATAATAGGGACAGAAGAGAACCCTGAATGTGGCGTCTTTAGGATTTGCCATTGAGCTCCAATCCCATGCTGAGGCAAACTGAAGCTCACTAATCATGGTCTTTTCCAGCCAAGAATAGCACTGTTATCAGCCACATGCAGGCTTTGACCTCTGCCAGCAAGGACAATAGATTGACCTGCTCAGCCTTTGCAAATTGAAGCTGCCTGAAAACAAAACCAAAAAAGCCAAACCGAAAAACCAAACCACGTTTAATACCACTACCTAGCTGAGAAGGAAAAATAAGCAACACAAAAAGATTAGGAATCTTTAAATGTCACTGGCAGAAGCAGATACCTGCAATGAATCTGATCTGAGCAGTGTTTGAAGACAGAACAGTTGAATGTATTCAGTCAATTATGAATGCTGCAGGTTTAGAACATGTTTTATTTTCATACAAATTGAAAAATAAGACAAAAGACCACAGAAACATTAGAAAGTAACAAAGGTACTGCAGTGAAAAAGCAGCAAAATGCAAAAAATTAGAGAAAATTGAAATCACAATAGAAGAAATAGAAAAGTATTTTTATTTTTTTAAAGTTACCAATGTAAAAAAAAAAGGGGGGAGGAAAAAAGCCAAAAGCATTGATAACAAGCAGATTCACTTTGCACAAAGCATTTTCCTTGCAGAGACAGCATGGCTTTCTGGAATGTTCAAACCGCTAAATAGATTAAAAGATTAGTGACACTAGGAAAACAAATTTTCAACACTGAAGCTAAATGTTTTCCCCTTGGCTATGAACTCCTGCCATATTGGCTTTACAATAAGGTGCCTATTTATACCTTTCTAACACAAAACCAAACCAAAACACTAATGGCACTTATACACATTCAGAGAGCAGAGTATAAAAAAGGTGTAAGGTAAGAGCACTAATTCAATTTCTACCCAGCCAGAATTTCAAAGGCACACATCTCTTCCATTTTTCATATATAATGTACATTACATTGTACTGACAAACTGGCATTCAACTAGTAAATTTAAAAAAAAATCAACAAACAAAAAAAACCCCACCAACGTTCCTATGTAGAGGTGAACTCATCCCAGCACACGGAAAACCACAGCCAGCTTCATTACTCACTTGTCCAGTGCCTGCTGAATGCACCGAATGCAAGTTTATGCACCTTTTAGGCTTTGAAGACTGGAGAACTCAGCTGAAAGTTCTTAGCAGAAAACCACATACTTAGAAGTCTAGTCCATGAGATGCAAATGTAGGGACATTAATCGTTAACAGCACTTCGGAAATTACAGCAAATACCATTTGGTTTAATATTATTAATCACTGTGTTTAAAATGGCCTGACACAGAATTGTAGCTGGAGAGGAACTGTGCTGGCCTGTGACATATATACCATTTCTTCACCATTTTTCTTATACTAACCCCAGCGAAGTATCTTGACTAATTAGAGCAAGATTCTCAGAGCAAATATTTATTTTCTCAAATTAAAACAGCACATCCCACAGTCCTCAAGGTTAATAGAAAGAAATATGCCCAAGAAATATCACAGTCCAAAACATTTTTTCAGGTAAAAATTAATGCTGGTCAAAATTCACAACCATTTCCAGACTCCTTTGTTATCATAGGGCTACTGACTTCGGAAAAATGGTGCGTCATGTCGTATCTAAAACGCAGCCAGACCTATGACTTTGCATTCAGAGCATCCTTTTAAAACCTGATGTGAAGCATTTGCAGTTAACAGAAAAAAAATCTCTATGTAAGAACTGTATTCCTGATTTTGCAAAATCAACTTTCAAAAGGCCTAATACTGTCATTTAAGCAACATCATACATCGCAGATTTCAAAGTTATACAGTATGCTATTGCTCATTCAGACAGAAATAAGATCTTTGTTGTATAACTTAAAATCCAGATCAATATTCTACCACAAACATATTGAAAAAAAAAAAAAAAAAAAAAGACCACAGGTCAGGTTGTTACGCTTTGTACTGACAATTACTTGATTCTGTATGCTAAAGCTTAGTATTGTACATTAATTTTCCTTTCTGGGACTCACCTAGGGAATTGCATTAGAAAGTAGTCACTGTAGTTTCAGCATGAGGATCAATTTTTGAGAAGTCACCATTGAAGACAATTAAAAGCAGCTGCTTCTAGCAGTTGCGGCCATGCCAATATGCTAGTCCAATGCAAACTGTACCATTAATCCATAACATAAACATCTTTTGAGGGCTGAACTAACTTTGATTGAATTAAGTCAGCCATTTTGCTATACAGAGTTAACAAAGTTCTTAGACTTATCAGATAATCACTAATTTAAATAAGAGCAAGAATATGAATACAAAAGCTGAAATAAGGTGGGTAGCTGGAAGGAAAGGGTTTATCTTCAGTATAAATTTCCCTGTTTAGACTAAAAAGCCACACATGGTAGATGACAATAAAGAGAAGATGTGGTGGTGTATTACTGCACAGAGCATGGTCCCCACTGGCAGCATAGCCATGACCAGACAGGGAGGCAAAGGCTCAGCAGCTGCTGGGCTGGCTGAAATGGTGAAACAAAGCTGGGTTCACAAACCTACCTACCATGCTCAAGGGAAACGTGTTTCTTCCCTATCTCCCAGTGCAGCACCCTGGCACCTGTGCCCCCTTTGTTCTTACACCATACCAAATTCTTCATGTTGCTAATTAGTAAGATGTCTAGACTATTGCTTTTTAAGTTTAAAGTAGCGTATGGCACAATCTGGGATATTGGTATATGAGGTTTCAACTTATATTTCACAAACATACTGCCTCTGGTGTAAAATCTGACAGGCTGGCTCTTATTTTGAGCAGGGACCTCCATACTAGCATTTGACTCATGACACTGTTCTAACACCTTTGAGAACTAAATATTCTAATTAAACAGAAAAAAAGATGGTAAAAGAGGAAACTTAAAAAGAAGAGCTGACAATTTAGTTTCATGACTGAGGCATAACAAGAGTTTGCTCACCAAAGTCTGGCTTGCAGGAGCCTTTTCTGAATGCAGATCTGCAAGAGATAAACATCACAAACCTGTAGCTGTAATGGCAGAGGTCCACTTTGTGTCAGTCTATCTCAAGAAGAAAACCCCCTTTAGCTACAGAGCTTGAGGGGGGAGGGGGGTTGATGTGTAGGCAAAACAGCAAAAGACCTTTTTTTCTGGCTAGACCTGCTTAGGTTTGGTAAGAAGTACGTGATGGAGTCACTAGATCTACACAAAGACCTTTCCTGCCTCTGGAAGTCCATTGGCTCAAATCAAAAACAAAGACAAATATACCCTGGCAAATGTGACCAAAAGGGCCTCTTGGGAAGGCACACAAGCCTAGAATATGTTTACGGTGGTGAGATCAAGAAGCTGGTCCATGTGCACTGTGAGCTGAGCATACACTACTGCAGCTGCTTCTCTGGGAGACATGCAGTGAGCATCGCTGAGCATCTGCAGACTTTGGGCTTGCCCAGAGTCCAGCTCAGCTGGGAAAGACCTCTTCTAGACAGACAAATCTTCAGCCATCCCAGGGCAAAAGTTTGACTGAAACTCCCATATGTCAATAAATTCCTCAGATAAAGCAAGCCGTCAGTCTGCTACCCATGTTTCAAGCACCTGTGCTGGTAACATGGACTGATCATTCAGAGTAAGAGCACAACAGAAAAAAAGTGCAAATTCACCTTCACTAATGTTTTAACACTTCCCTAAGGCAGCTGAAATTTAGTAATCAGATTTGGTCTAGATCCCTCAAGCCTGTAGTTTTGGATTGCATTTGGTTTTAGCGTAAGCTGAATCACCTAACCTAAAACCTAGGAACTTATGTTTTGAAGAAGGAGAATGTGCAATGATTTGGTCAGAGCTGGATATAGACTGGCATGTTAATCTGTTGTCTGCACCAGGTACATTTGGATTTACGTGTAATCTGTGCTCTTTCTTCTCTAGCAGGGAAAGATAAAAGACAGGAGGCCATTCATATCTCAGTACAGTTCTCTGAAATAAAAATTAACTGGCTCTAGGATTTTATTTTCCACTAGGTACCACAGCAAATTTGAGATAAGCATGGGGTAGAAGTGGCACCTTAGTGGAAATATATTTGTATCACTAAGTGCTATTACACATATGGTTTGGATAATATATAGGTATGTCAGAGTTGTACCAAGCGCAGTTCAGACACATGAGATTATAGAATTTTGCCAACCTTGCTGACAATCCAAAAAGATGAACTTCTCTTAATGTAGACATGGATATAGAAATCTTTCTTTCTTCTACCTTCAGAAGTTTGCTTACACTTGGAGGTTTTTTTTTGTGAAACATACACGGAAATTTAAGTACACTGATTCATGCATCATCCTTGGCCTGAGCCTAACAGCAAGTGTTTGCAGCCAGTGTTCTAGCAACTCAGCAAGAAGTGAATATAATCAGAAAATAGGAGGGTGGGAGAAGAGAAACAAAAAAATCCAGTCTCAGTAATATGAAAAGAATGTACAGGTTCAATATTCCCTTGCTACCAACTGTCCTGTCAAAACTCTAAACAAGGTGTCAAATAAGCACAATTTAAATGCAAAAAATAAATAAGATTTGTTCCTTCCATGGCTCCAAAGGATTTGTCAACAAAAAATATGCTAAATGTTCAGTACCACTGAAATCAGAATTCCTCCAAAATTTCAAATATTAATGTTCATATATTTATGAAAAAAAAAAAAAAAAAAAAAACCAAACAAAACAGGAAAAGAAACATTATTTAGGAGGCTGTACTGTAGAGGGAAACAATGAAAACTACATGTTTTACTATGTTAAAATGCTCCTACGTCACACAGGATTAATAGAACAGCCCTCACAGAACACAGCAGAACTTGCATCCAGAAAAGATTATTTGTGTTATTTTTGTGGGGATTTCATTGTTCTTTACATGTATGCAATATATGACCACCTGCTCTGAGCACTAGCAATTTTTCAGAGACGTATTTATTTTTAGGCTGTTTGCAAAAGCTGACTGTCCAAACCCAAAAGCAAAAGCGTCACTTTAGACAGATTCCCTTCCATGGATACGTTATAGAAGTCTTCAAGTCACAGCGTATTTTAAAATTCTCCGTTCATCCCCCTGATTCGGCGCTTAAGGCTCTCTCATATAGAGTCTACTGTATGTTTCGTTTAAATTCTAGTGCTGTCATCTAGGCCAAGGATCACAGCTTTGGGATTCTTTGCCCGTCACCTTCAATATGCGTTACTATGGGTACTGGAAAGCCTATTACTGTACACAGAGAAGAGCCATAAGAAAGAAAAGGCACATAGATTTGTAGCACTAACAAAAAAGAAAAGAAAAGAAAAAACAACAAAAAAAGCAAGGGGGAAGAGAATTCACAGCCATTAGTAAGAAATAATTTTGTACAATGTCTTTCTCTTAGAAAAGCTGAAAACCTCCACATAGTTAGAACCAAAGAAAAATTGAAGGCAAGATCAATGTTTCCTACCCCATAGCGTCACTCAGGACATATATTGCACACTGTGTTTTTCCTATACTTCTCACCTCTGTTGGAATACTGTGGGAAGTAAATATCTTTCACATAAGAATAGCGCTGCCAACAAATCTTTTTTACCACTGAAATAATCAATGAGGAAACAGCAATCTACCCTGCAGCCTTCTTCACTCTCTAACGTCTACAATAAGATTTCTACATGTTGGCAGTCAATACAGATCAATTAATGTTTAATTCATGTTTTCTTCCTGAAGCAAGATGATAAGACAGAACATTTATCAACAGCAGAACTACAGCAAAAACAAACACTTTTTGTTCCAGTAGTACCATCTTTTTGAGATGCAAGGCACTACATCCAAGAAAAGCCAGTGTCATGTGCCATTTATTTATTCAAAATGAATTAAGTTGTTCAGATGATTAAATAAAATATTAATGTAAAAATATAAGGTGAAAGGAATTTTTCAGCTAATGCAGCAAGCAAACTGAAGCAGAACATACCCATTTTTGTTATTTTCAGTGAAGATATTCTGGAAACTATACACAATCCCATCATATTTACATGCATGTCATCTAAAAACTCAGACTCACTAAAGATCTTTTCTGTCCTTCTTTTTTCTGGTTATCAGCTAGATTCCTGGTCATCAAATAGAATGCTGACTGCTCCTGAGAGGCTGGCAAAGAACTCCCTGCTGAACTGCCATGATCCCTCTCTCGACAGCAAGCATCTGTCTTGCTGAAGATACTGTGTTTTATCTCCATGGCAGGCTTGACTCAAACATTCAAGGCTCTAAAAATAAGAGTTTAAAATCTAATTCATGTCTACGGCCCACTTAATCACCCAGCAGGCATCAGTAAATGTTTTTTCATTGTTTTCTTTTTACCTTCCTCTGCTTAACCAGCAGATACAGTCAGACACAGTGCAGTTACACATTAACTTCTCAGATCCCAAAATGAATCCAAGTCATTCACCAGGAAAGATCCGTGAAGACAGAGCATGAGCCAAGCAGGGCTATTTAATATAATGAACATTTTCAATATTTTGATCAGCTGTGATAGTTTCATAGCTCTGCCCATGATCTTGAAACTTCTCATATCAGAATGCTGGAAATTTCAAAGTAGCAGAATTAAAAATGGTTTGTATTGGGTGCTGGACCAGTGGAAATGGTGGAAGAAACACAGACAACATTTTTACATACTTCTCGGAGCACAAAACAGGGTATTTTACACAGAAGACATAATTCTGTACTGGAGACACAGTCTATAGCACATGCGAACAGACCAAGAGCCACTGACCCAAGGCTGATTACAGCAGTAGATACCACATGCAGTTTTATGTGGTTACCACCACCCTGAAAAGAAAATGGTTTTATAGCAGCATAGCAGCAGCAATTCTGTGCTAAGAGACACAACAAGCACAAGCAACAGCATTCAGAAACTTTCCTGCAAGTATATGGAAACTGTACCAGAGACAACTGCAGACATTGTTCTTTTTCATATCTTCCTGAATATGTATCTAAAATAGGACATGTAGAGTAAAAATTTATTAGCAAAATGCTGACAGCTGTGACCTGGATCAACAGGTAACTAATATATCAAGCAGGACCTGATATTCTGGATGAGACTAATGAAAACATCAGAAGGTCTAGAAAATAGAACACAGAAATGCTGAAGGAGTGGATGTTGTTTAATCTAAATAAGAAAATACTCTGAAAGATAAAGTAAGCAGTCTTCAAGCACATTAAATGGGTGAAAGGCAGGTAGAAAGCAGAAGAGATAAAAGATTTGTTTCATCACCAAAGGCTTGACAGGCTGGATTTAGGTTCAGTTTGGGAGAGCAGTTCAGTTGGGAGTAAGACACATAGTAATGGAACAGGTGACCTGAAGGCATCTCTTTAACTAGTTGGCCCAACATCTCTCAGAAATGGCACAAATGTCAGGTGATCCTATTTTCAGGCAGGGGGATGGGCCAGGGAATCTCTCAAGATCCTTTCCAGACTACTCTTATTGTAGGATTACACATACAACTAGCAAGAATGGATGAAACAGAGTGTAGGCATCCATCCATAGATGGTATCTATAGTGTACATCCTACTCAGTGGAGATCCCTCAATAATTTAGCACTTGGTGTAGGCAGAAGAGCACAAAGTTCAGTATGTTTTCTGGATAATTAAAACAAATCTACTGATAGAAGGGAAAAATTGAGAGAAATAACTGTATGTGTAAAGAGCGTGATTGTATATGACTGATTTACTAGGTGCCAGGCACATGCCGAATGAACCCATTCTTTATGGAATGGGGTGGATGACCATGCATCAACCTTTTACATGCAAAACAGTGAAGCTGGCATGTCAGGCCACATGTTAATAATACTCGCCTCACACTGATGATCCTTAGGTCCTTAGCCTATCAGATAGTTTGGGAAATCAGATGAACAGGGTCACAGCCAAATGTGTTTATGTGTTTTAAAAAGAATCCAATTCCAGGCAAAATGCTTGACAGGATTTTTTTTTTTTTTTTTTTTAAACAGTCCATGTGTATAAAGGTAGCAATGCCTTGAAGACCACTATTCCTACAACAAACTTTGGGACACCTCTCATTTGGACAGAAAAGACCAGTCAGATCTGAGTTAAAAACTCCAAAGGAAATGCCTGCCTAGGCAGCTGCAAAACTGAGAGCTCAATAAGGCAGTAAAGGATACTTCTCCATATCAGGTGATGGATTTTGATTCTTTCACTTTTATCAGATTATGCTGAGTACATGAGAAAATAAAAGCAGAAAGGATGTTTCTTGTCTCATAACCACAGTTCAGATAAGGATAAGAAGGAAAGTTGTGCTTCCCTTTCAAAAGGCAATGGACTGAGGAGCTATTGTTATTCAGCTGCCAAGAGCTCTCTCCCTTATGTACAGAGATCAGTGTTTTCTCTGAAATATTGTCTGATATCTTAATTGGAGGCTACCTTTCACACATGCCCATAGAGAACTGAGGCACTGATTCACTTTCTCGCAGGAAAAAATATTGCCATAGGCCATAGCAGAACTGATATTGTCTGGAAGGAGATGCCACAACATTAATACACATAGCCTCACATGCTGATGGGCTGTGCTTCATAGTTTCCTTTATACTAATCTGGATTGTTATGGTGTGAAACTTAGCCCCTGTTCCAAGGGAAGCCCAGTGCAGCTTCCATCTATTGGGATTTCCTAGACAAGAAGGGCTTGAACAACCTGGAGAAGTCAAACTTGCTCAAGTGGTGAGAGAATAAAACAAACCAAAAAGAACCCCGCTGAACTGTGAGAAGGCAAGTATGTCTAACTCCCCAGCAAAATATCACTCAGAAAAAAAAAAAAAAAAAAATAAAAAGAGCAGTCCTGTACTCATCTACTGTTATTTTTTTTTTCATGTTACATCTACAACCATAGAATTATGCAGCTCTTTTTATGGCAAAATGAAAAGATTTCATCTACCTCTGCCCTTGTCCATCAGCTGAAATTACTCAAACGTTTGGCATAAAGAAGCACTGTGAGATCCCACTCCACAGGAAAACCCCTTTCATAAATCTCACTTCCTCCGTCAGGCAGTTATACAAGCAAGTGTACATTTGAACCAATAGTGTTAGCATGGGATTCATTTGATAAACTAAAATTCTGATAAATATTCAAGCATTTTATCAATAGCTCTGTAGTATTAGTTAGGTAAACCGACCAGTACCAAACTTTTTTTTACATATCACTTCTATTTAATTTGATTAATTGCTAAGTTTAGAGTAGTTATTTTTGTGCCTCAGACTCTCTACTTTTTACCCTGAAGGGTGTAAAATGACATTTGTAATTGCTGCAGATGGAGAATGAGATTTTTATAAGGGGAAAAATTGCTACTGAAAAGATGATCAAGAAAAAAAATTGCTGGTTTCTTTCATTTTTAATAAAACAAAATAATCCTATTTTCCTTCAATCTTGACCAACTAAATGGCTGTTAAACACCTGCTAAGTGAGATGTTTTTTTCCTTCATAAGGAAAGGATTTCAACACTTAGCTCACCAACTCAGCTAATGTTTAATTCATTTCCTTGTCTGCTACTAGATTAAAAGAAAGAACATTAGTCAACAGGAGGGAGGCAGCAAAAATCCAGCTTTGCACTCCAATTCCAATTTACAAGAGTACCAAGTTCAAATTTCTAGATAAAAGATGTCTTAGGAGGGAGGCCGAAGTTGAGATTGCAAACCATAAAGTAATGACTGGAACACAGACATCACTGATGATAAATCCTTTAGGCAAAGTCAAATTTATGATCTAGTTAAAATGGGATATCCTGGCATCTAATGTCATCCCAGCGCAAATGGGTTATATCTGTTGCAACAAACTGCCTTCTGCAGTAAAATACATTATTTTCTTTATTTCCTTTTTCTCAGCTTGCCTGTAGTTTTATGCTAGGCAGGGAGCACTATCAAGAGCATACTGCAGGTGAGGTTTTTCCCCCAGGTGCTTTGCAGCGTTTGTGCATTCAACTACCACTGTAAAATAGCATCAGTAATAAGTAACAGAAAATACAGTACTGACAAAATATGAAGACTTACATGTTCTGCAAAGACCTAGAGAATGGGGAAGTGTAGAGGAAAACACCTTTTATTTTTCAGACATTTGTATTTCTTTCTGAGCCATGAGAAAAACAGTGATTAATCATAGCCAGGTGTCACAGAACAAGACACATAGTGCAATATGTATGTGAACGGCAGGCATTTTCAGTGGAAATACAAATTCTACCCTTCCTAATTGGAGGTGTCCTTCAAACAAAATGGAGAGTATACTGAATATGATCATTTTAAGTTCCGTGATTTCTATTGTAATAATTCAGAGTTCTGGCAGCACTAAAAGAAGCCAAGAATTCCCAGATTCTGGTTTATTCCTCGTGTGTCTACCCTTTCTAAAAATACATTGATTTTTATAGGTATGACAAGTTGGTTCAATTCATCTCTATGTGAAGCAATCTTTCATATCTATACATGAATACTAGAAGATATTTTGAGCATACCAGAAAGGGTAACAAATACAAACTCCTCTAGGCTCACATATCTGGCAGGATGACATCTAGAAAACTGTAGAACTGCTGCAATTTCTACAATATAATGACACCACATCAGATAATATACTACCTGATGGAAACTGCTAAAAAAAACTTAGAAGGAAAGTATAAAGAGAGAGAGGGTGGAAAAAATATGTGTGCAGGAATAAATACAACTACTGACCTTCCATTTGTTTCCCCTATTTCCCCAACCCCAGCTGCTTTGATTTTAGTGTAGTATAGTCTTTGTTGATATTGCAGCATGAAAATGAAGGGGGGATGAAGGGATGTGATAGGGAATTAACCCTAAGAGGAAAGATTTACAGATTTCATTTAATCCTAGTTCTTCAAACTAATCCATTTTCAAGTCAATCTTGTCAAAAAGGAGATAGGCTCCTTATTGCAATGTTCCAGGGGAAAGAAAAAAACCTTAACCAGCTCACATCAAGCAGTCTCTATAGCCAGAGGAATTCAAATGCAGAGATTTTTCTCTCTGCATCCCCCACAGCAGTTACTGGTAGCAGCCTGCTCACCATGCGTTTCCAAAAGAACCTATTGATTCAACTAAACACTAAACACTTGAGCATTAAAGAGAAAAGAAGCTTGTGCATCTACCTAGCTTCAACCTCTAACAGAAGTATGGAAAACAAGTAAAGGAGTTCTTTTTACTCTCTACTATGCACCTCTTCCTATACCTCTATGCTTCCCAAAAATTAAGCATAAGCTCAAAAATACTACATGCTCTGACCTCACGCTTGCATAATTTGCGGCTGAATCTTTCCCCTACAGCAGTGTTGCTTCTAAAGCTGAAGCTTAAGATTCATTATTAAATTATTTTCTAGCATGTGAACACAGCCTGGAAAATGCAATGTGACTATAAACTTGGGCAGTGTCATTTCTGAGACTATAGCAGAATTTAGAAACAAGGCTGCGATATTGCGTATAATACAAAAAATAATAATGAAATTGTAAAATCTACATGCTAGCATTAAACTCGGTCCTCTCAGCTATGTATTGCAGTAGTGTGAATGGCCATATGACTATTTATTCACTTTCTTGCGGTGCTAAATCCAAACAGGAAACATGATAGTGAAATGTGAGCTTTGCTAGAGCGTCACTGATAACCTGTTTCCACAAAAGCAGAGCTAATGTGCTAATTCAGGTCTTCTTCGTTATTGAAAGCCCTAACCTCCCTATCTCCAGATTTCTCTTGTGGTTTTATAGGAGTAAGCTATGCATTCTCAACAGACAAAAATCGTTAGAGTGTAGAGACTTGAAATTATGAAATCGTAATACCAAGACTGGAACTGAACGCACAGGGTACCTCATGGGACTGCATGAGAGATGTTGCTGCTCACTTTCTCATACAATTCTCCTCCACCCTGCATTTAATTTCAAGTAAAATAAACTGCTGGCAAAATTCCACAGCTGAAAATCACACAGTACAGTAATTTTTATGCAGATCTTAGGTCCAGCTCACCTTATGCCGCTTTCTCCCCTTGCCTGTCAGTACACAATGGCATTAAAGAGAATGGTTAATGGGGTTGGTATTCCACTGCCACTCAAGCAGGTCTCAATTGCAGCAAGGGCATGGACTGCCAGCTCTTCAAAACTAAGGCTTCTTCTGCCAACTTCATTAAGCTTATATTTACAGCGCATCATTCTCCTGTTTATCATTGGCTTCTCCTGTAACAAAGTGCCCACACAAATATTGGCTCAATGAAGAACAGTAAGGGTATCTGTAAGTTGAATTTCATGGCATTGCTGATTGTTCTGAAAAAGTATAAACAACGGGAGGTGTTAATGATCACCCCCCAAAAAAAGCTTTTCTGTTGGGTTTAATTTTAGCTCTTTCTTTTTCTCATTCGGGAGGTAGTGATGGGTATTTTTTTTTTAAATGTATCAATAAATAAACTTCAAACAGAAAGGCTGAGCATTCAACTGATTTACTAGTTCCTACCCATGCTGTGAAATGGTTGTAAACTGTGGGCAACTTTTTCCCTCTAAGCTCAGGAATTTTCTTGTGTTTTGTAAACAGCAACCTTTCACCATTTTGAATGATAGCTCTTTTTGTCTCTTTTTCCCTCCAATCTAATACCTGTCACAGCTATCACACAACTGAGAGCCTTCTCATAGGCTTTAGTTAACCCACTGATCCATGGAAAAGCAGAATCTGGAGCCTGCAGAAGTGTTTACTTACTGAAACCTATATTTGCTTATAGCTTGCCTATAAAAACCCATGTTTATGTGTATTTTGAATCCCTTACTTGCTTTACCTTTTGATGAAGTAGTGAAGTACAAGCTCAGCTGAGGTAGCTGGTTAACAACAACATCTAAATTTTAACAGTGTTGAGTGATAAAATATCCCTGGAGAATTGAGAGGGTGGGAGGGAGGACTGAAAAGCATATCAAATTAAACATCTTTGAGTCCTCAGGGGCAGAGTCAGAGGGGGAAGGGAAAAGCTGTCATCTCATTTCTTCAGTCAGCACTGCCTGCAGATGCAGGTTAAGAAGCATGCCTTCTAAGAGAACAGGGATCCATTTGTTAAAATGTTTTTTCCCCCATATTCATCTCCCCTCTGTTTCTTAGTGGTTTTCATCAGCATTTCTTCCATTTTTGTAATAAGACTGATGTTTTGTGGGTTGGTTTTGCTTGGTTGGCTTTTTTTAAATAAAGTCCTCTGAAATATTTATTCAGATGCTTCATTAAAAACCCTGAATAACAGGCTTAATTAAAAAAGCTCTGTTTATCTCTCTTTTTCTTTCCAAATAAACAATTGCATTCCACCAAAAATTAATTAAAAATAAATTTTAAAATTAAAAGTGATAGAGACATCAGAATCTGTAAATAATTCATTAAGGAATTAAATTGATCAGCTACAGGTAGCGCACATGACAACACAGGTGTCCTATGCTAGCAATTTGTCACACACTCTGATTATCTCACACCATGTGTTGGAAGGTCTGAAGGTCAAAATGTACAGGTTCTGCTCCCAATTATGGGTCTGCAGGAAAGCTACAGGCTATAGGTTGGCTGGTAGTTAATTAAGTGGCAAAGTGCAATTTCTGCCTTTTCCCACCTTTGTACTGGATGACCATTCTTTTTCCTCCATCTTTGGAAAGTAAAATTAGTTCCCCTGGCAAGTGACATTGTTCACCTCCTCTATGGTATATCAACTTGATATAGTGTTTTATGTTACAGTATTACACCATCCATAACTTTCACTAAAGAAATAATCACACAACTGCTTTAATTATTGTTTTTTGAGACACAGAATACAATAAAGTTTTCAGATTATTTTAGCTGCTGTAAGCCACATTACTCTCTGCATCAATACTAGTAACACATCTTACCAAGCCACAATGTCCCTGTCTTTAACCTTTCCTGTACAAAATGCACCACTTCAGCAATCTTTCGATTACCCAAACAGGCTTACAGCTAACACATTAGGAATGATAGTATTCCTAGAGAGACCAGCTTTGTAGAGAGAAACATAAAGTACAACTGGAAATTCTTTCCAGTTGTAGATAAGGATAGATAAAATAAAGGCAGATAAAATTAACATTCATTAATGGCTGCTCTGTTGCACAGTCTCCAACAAGCCCCTGGCAGCTTGCCGCAGCGCCAGAGCACACACTCGCCGTGCTCACTGCAGTCAAGGGAGTGGGATTCAGACACATTGGGAACAGTGGTTGTGGTAGCAGCAGTGAGTAGGAGAGACAGAGAGAGAAGGGGGATGGCGAGAGCTGAAGGAGTTTTGGGTAGTCCTCAGAGGGAAGCTTCAGAGGTTGGATTTCTGATTTTTCCAATTGTGATTTCGGACCAGTGCCGGGCAATGAGTCAGTGTTTGTCACTAACAGGGTTCTGTAATGGGGAAATCTAAAGCGGTGTGACAGCCTGTCACCACAAGCAAAGTAAGATGGCACTCCAGAGTTAATGAGCCAGGGAGACCGTAAACACAAAGAAACCAGAAATAAAAAGAGTAAGGAAAAATATGAAGTGATAAACAACAAAATATGCAGGGTTCAAAGCACAAAAATAGCAGTTCTGCACACGGAACTGGCTTCGGTTCTCTTTTGTTTGCAAACTTTACAAGCCATATATCCTAGGAAAGCAGCTTTAAATTGCTTTCAGCCACCTGAAAAACTAAATATAACCACATACACAGATCAATGGCATGACGCGCTCATTCCTGCCTATTGCAACACTCAGAATTACAAAGTAGTTTCCTCAGCCCGCTAACAGCATACAACATCCTACATGCTGGTTTCTAGTGACCAGGGATGGAGAGTCTTCTGCATAGACAACAACACCCTTGCAGTGTGCCTGTAGCCCATCTGGAGAGGGCATCCCATCACACAGGAGAAGGGCACTCTTGGCTGGCTGTTAGGTGAGCTGGCCAAAGTGTGAACAGCAGAAGAAATCTGCTCTAAAGCAGAAATTTCCAGAAGAAAGCTGGCACTCTCCTCTTCATATGTAAACTGGTACAGTTATGGGTAAGATGAGAGAATACACATCACATGAAGATCAATCGGCAGGACCTTGCCATAAAAGCACTACTGCAAAAGGGAAATGAGAGTGCAGACTTTGGTAAGAGTTTGAAACTGAGACCTGTTCTGATAACCTGGAGTTTCTTTTTCTATTGAGCTGGGCATCCCTGATGTACATCACTGACAGAAAGTACCATTAACCACATCATATGCTGTCAATACTCAATACTAATCCCAACTCAGAGGCCAGGCTGCACATATGGTCTGCTCCCTTAGGAAATATGGGCCTTCAGAGCCTTCCTCAGGTCTCCCAGAAGTGCAGTGAATACCATGTTCTGTTCTGGCTTTTACAATAGCAGAGCCCGCCACGTTCGTGGCAGGACATCACAATTTCATCATTGGTTTGCTTATTACGTGGAAGTACAGTAATGTAAGAAATGGTGGAACATGGCAAATAATAAATAGAATTGTCTGATATTTCAAACATTTTTTCCAGAATTCTGTCTCTATTTAAAGGTTCAAAGATCAGTAAAAAGCCTCTATTTAATGAGTAAATCAGAATCCATTATTTGGCCCTTAGCAAAAAAACAGAGAGTTTGTGCTCACTCCTGCTCTGCTTCCTACCGATTCCTCTGCAACTAAATGCACACAGACACTGCATCTCTTCCCTCTCTTCTTTCCTCAAACTCGGCTTTTAACCAGTAACCTCTTTTCTTCTTACTTCGGCTGCCTCCACAGCTGGATCCTTTTTATTTTTGAGCACACCCGAGTTCTAGGGATGTCCAGAAAAAAAATAGCCAATTAAGTCATCCAAATCCCTGAACATAGTTAATGCTCATTACAGCATGAAAAGAGCAAAACACCTTCCTGGTGCTTGCCAGTTATGCCATATTTCAGCCAAATACATTCAATCATGGCAGAATGAAAACTCCATAGTGTGCATTATGTTCACTTCTAAACCCTGTTAACTTAATTAACTCTGTTAAATGTGCACTGATCTTAGACCTAAAGCATGTTTGATGAGGTATTTTTCATTAGGCATACAAAAGAATTTGAAATGTGCATACCATTTGCAAAAAGAGAGAAGTCTTCCTTCCTAAAGTTGCATAAAACACACCCCCAATTCACAGTCAGGGAAGCTCTATATTCTATTTGTACTTTGTTATGTTCTTGGCTTGGAAACATTATTGGTGTAATACTATCCTTCAAACAAAGAGGATAATATTCTGCATTTTCAGTACCATTTAAAATGCAAGACCAAGTAATATGAGAAATTATTGAACCATCCAGTAACAGCTGTATTTAATCTGTGTTGCCACTACTAAATTCACAGTGAGTGGATGCTTGGTGAAGTTATTAGAGGCATAAGTCCAGATGCTCAGGTCCTGTAACAAGTGGGCATACAGCCATTTCTAAAACAAAGAAAAGCAGGGAAAGGGGCTTATCATTCTTAGCAGTGCTGTAGCATTTTTTTATGAACACCCACAATAGAAATAACTAGAAGAACGCTTCACTTGCTGGCAGTAACTTTGTTGCTTGCAAATCAATCATTGTCTCAGACTGCTTTGTTGTTTAAAAATAAAAAATTAATAAAAAATAAAAATCTCATACCTGGATGTGACACATACTAAGGCAGAGGTTACAGTTAGCAATAGGAAAGTAATCTGGCTATCTCCCAACGTGGGTGCCATAAAAATGAATCATTATTACCAGAAGAGACAGGCATGCCTGGCTGTCACAGCAGGCAGTAAAATGGGATAACAACTCTTTACTCTGACCTAAAACTGAAGCTGCAGAAAGTTCTCTCCCCACAGCACCCTGTGCATTATAAGAGGCAGCTTCTAAAAATCACAGCTGGATGAGTCTGTCCTCCCTTGTCTGCACAGAGTTCTGAAGTATATTCTAGGCCAGCTGAACAAACAAAACACAGTATTAAACTGGTGTGTGTCACACTGTGCATCCCTCACCTACTGCTTTAAAATAAAACACAAGTGAATAGAACTCTCAAAGTGACACAGAGAATGTTATACTGACATAGAGTCATAGAATAATTAGGGTTGGAAAGGACCTAAGATCATCTAGTTCCACCCCCCCCTGCAATGGGAAGGGACATCACACACGAAACCATGGCACCTAAGAATCCATCCAACCTGGCCTTGAACACTGCCAGGGACAGAGCATTTACTACTTCTTTGAGCAACCTGTTCCAGTTCCTCACCACCCTCACAGTAAAGAACTTGTTCCTTATATATATTCTGAACTTCCCCTTTTCAGTTTAAATCCATTATCCCTTGTCCTATTATTACACTCCCTGATGAAGAATCCCTCTCCAGCATCCTTCAGATGATGGAAGGCTGCTATGATGTCTCCACACACCCCTCTCTTGACACACTTTAAACATATGCATACAGAGAAATCAGTAGTCATTTTTCTGTCATTAGGCATGTTAAAGCACAAGAAGAGACAAATACCATTGCAGGTCCAGAAATAACTTTATTGAGTTAAACAGTTATGGTGTGTGACTGCGGGCTGTATCGCAAGGGCCAGTCAGTTACCAGCACAATAAGATTCCTCAGCTTTTGTGAATGGTAAACTGAGAGTAAATACTTCCCTGCCACTCTCAGAACAGAAATATTCAGACTCTAGAAGGCTATACAATCTCTTTCTTTCAGCATCTGCAAGGCCAAAAAGCTAGAGTATTTTGATTCCTATTTCTTCTTTGTTGTTTAAAAGGTGGTCAGAGTCATGCATAAACTCCTGTGTTTATTTCTGCCATGTCTTCCCTTAATAATACAATTTGTTCCATCCCATCCCTGACTTCATCTCTGCATTCCTCACACATACAGCCCCTGTACACTCAGGATTTCCCATGTGCTTGAATGACCACAGCACCTTTATGCAGCAAATTCTAAATACATAGTTACTTTTGCCACATGAGCTGAAGTGCTGCTTCTGCTGCTTATCCCAATTCTGCTCCTTTTGCTAACACTATAGCTATCAACATTCCCAGTGTATTTACTCTGTAGATATATTAGAATATTTTTAATAAGCATTTAGTTATCTTGTCAAAAGTTACTCTTATTTGCTTTTTCACAAAATATACCAACACATCCTGCCTTCCCTGCAACTTGGTGACAGCAAGTGTTGCTCTTTATTCACTCATTATAACTTCCATTCATATAATACAGAGTACTTCAAAATAACCTTTTGAACCCGAACAGGACTACAACCCTCATGCACACAGCTTAATTTTGCCTACCAGAAGCTGCTTGGTTTAGCACGAACTCAATTTGCATGTTGATAGATCTCCTCCCCTTCCAGAAACTATATAGAAAGTGAACATATTGCTACAATAATTCAGTGTATATCAAATCTGATTTCTTTTGATGCATTTAACCACCTACTATCACTTTAATGCATTTTCCTGGCATGTGCAACCGTACAACTTCATGTGAAAACATTTATGTTGGCACTGAATTGAATTACTTTTTCATCAAAATTGAGAAATTCAGAGGTATATTTACCTCTTCAAAAGAATCAACATTTTCTAGTTAGGGAAAGACAGAAAAAAAGAGCTATTCCATTTCTCCACCATTTGAGTCAGCAGCAGTTTTTCACTGATTCTGCAAAGTTGATCAGTAATTTCTTTATTTATTTTGTATTAGCATCTACTCAGGACAGGGCAAAGCACACAGCTCTTCAAAATTTGCCATAGTAAGAGACGAAAAGATGTGAGGCTGTTTACCAGAGCAAGGTAACTCTGCTCATTCACTCCTAATAAGAAAAAATGAGAGTACAGTGCCAGAAAAAGTGGCTCTGAGGGGAAAAAATTGTATAAGAGTGCATGTTTATATGCTGTATTTTTCAGAATCAAAGCAAACCTGCCACAATCCCTATTTTCTTTAGGAAGTTAGAGAGGAAATTTATATGCATCAGAACACCTATTTGACTCTTTACAAAGGTGTATTTTCATTTTTCTGGAGTGAACAGGTTAATTTGCCAACATAATTTTCTTTTTTTCTCACAAAGTACATGGTGTGTCTGCTGGTTATTAAGTGCTGCATTTATAATACTGTCATACAGACTGTGTTTATAATCTGGCATTTAATACTTGCAGTTCCTCAATATCCCTGGTACTATCTGATGACTTCTTGGCATGAGCCATGCTTTAGTGTACAGGTGCATGAAATTGCACTGCTGCACACACAAAGGCTATTTGTAACAGGCATCTCTTCAAAAAGATGCCCGTGTGTATGATGCAGCAGTCTTCCTACTTTGCAACCTCTCTGTGCACATATGTGCTGTATACATACATGTCTGATATGCTTTTCTGAGTCACTTGCAAGTAAAACAAACCCCATGAAACTGAGGAAAAGAGAAAAGGAACAAGATGTTGAGAATGCTGGCACTTAATTTCACTGACCTTTCCAGGTATTAAGCACAGAGGCTATTTCCTGCCTTTTGCAAAGTTTCTGAGACCGTACAGACAAATAGATTAGTGATGAGAATTGTGTTTACCCAGATATGCTTCCAGTGATTGCAGAACACGGTAGAAGAGTGAGAAAACACATGGCATATCCTTTCCAATTTTGTCTCCCTACTGATGTTATCATTAAGGCTAAACCTGAAAATAAAGAACATCATCCATGCTAACAGTGCTCAGAAGTCTGTCAGATTTGCTGTCACCAACTCACTGATTGATTTTGTTTCTCCCTTTTCTGGGTCAGTGAGTTCTTACATGTGGCTATTTTCCAGGCAAGTATTAACTGCAACAGAGCACTGACTATTAATCCAGTGTACTCCAGCTTGGAAACTGAAACAAACAAAAAAAAATTAAAAAGAAAGAAGAAAAGGTACAGTCTTTGTTGTTAACATGTATGTGTGCACATGCACATGGACTCAACTTCCAAAAATTCACCTTGGATGAGAAAATATTCCTTCAGAGACAGAAAGAGTCAGCAAATACAAAAAATCTCTTCATTATAATACTGACAGGTTTCTGGCCTTGAGCTCCATTCTTTATTTCCAGTGCATCCTATGAGTTTGAATGGCAGAATTAAACGAAGTGTACAATACATTAGTGTGTGAAAAGAAAATGCAAAACTGGAGTTAAAAAACAACATTGTCCCAGCATTAAACATATTCATTAATAAAAGATCTTCCCCAACAGAAAAAGTCTCTATGGGATAATGAATTGTATCAGATACCCTGAATCGCTGTTTTATTTCTTGTGGGATTTTTGGGGGGGTATTTAACATTTTAAATTCGGTGTTTCAGCTCCGTCACTTGTCAAAAAACATGAATTTAGACAAGACTTCATATGCCTTAAAAGAGTAATCAGGGATATAAATGCAGTTTTTTGTTCAGTACTTTTGTGACTGAAAAAGGGGCAGCAACTACACTGCATAGTGCGTCATTGGCTGCTTAATTCTGCCGTTTACAAAATGGGATATTTTGTCTTTTTGCTTTAGTGTTTATTTCTATAAGACCAACTTTAGATGGAGAAAAAGGCTAAAGAGAGGGAAAAATACTCATGTTGCTTTCAGACATACTTACTGCATTTTGCACCTGAAAACATGGTAAACTGACTGTAGGTAACTCCTTTGAGTCATAAGCTTGTTCTCCCTGAAGACATATTTGTTTAGACTTCCATCTTTTCTCTAGTTCTTATCTGGCAAGGAATGACTCCATGAGGAAATAAAGCAGGAAAATACAAATGTACTATTTGCCTGTCTGCCTCTGTGAACTGGTAGAGGCATCTCTATCAAAATGACAGCAGTTAAGCAGTCTGCAAATTTTACAGTACCAGTCTGATACACTTACAGATCTGCATCACTGCAGTACTTCAGGCAAGTAGAATAACAGCCCTTTTCCAGGTAGCACGAACAGCTGAGCACATTATGCTCCTGCAGGATGGAAATGCTGGCCTTGTATTATAGCCTTGTTACATGCTATAGGGACAGGCAGGGTCCAGTTGCGTAAGGGAGAGCGGCCCGTGTGAAAACAAACTACCCCATTCCCTGCAACAGCACAATCTCACCCTGTCATTAGGAGCATCAGCTGCCACTGCACAACTCTCTCAGCAACAGCCAAAGTAATATTTCAAGAATCATTCTATGAAGGGCCAAACTGAGCCAAGAATCATCAGATAAGCCAAAATATCAAAGCATCTCTCTACTGCAGCTCCAGCTATTGTCAAGAGGCTTAGAAAACACATCATTTTGATCGTGGCATCACATACAATTACAGAACATGAAAACCAGCGTTGAAATACGGAGGAAAAGCCTGCCTCCCTTCAAGCCTCTGGATAGGTCCACTATTAGAATCCCAACACCGCTGGTATATTTATATTCAGGCAACAAGACTGTTGCTGTGCTACCCACCAGCAGTGTTCCACCTGCCCTGTGGCCATATCTAACATTTTTCCATAATTCATTTTACTATTTAGGTAATAAATGACAAATAGGATTTAGTGAAACAAATGTAAAATGGGATTTCTCATGTACTTTCTGAGTATTATCAGAGGTTTACCAGTCCCAATACCATCCACATACATTACATGGTCAGAGGGTAGGACCCATTCCTGGTGCAGTCTTGTCCTTTCTACTTGCTCAGGAAGTACATGATCTCCTCTGAGCACTGCAGGCCATGTGGCTGGCACTGACCAAAATCATGCCCAGGAACCTGTGAACAGCCAGGCAGTGTTTGCTCAATCAGCACTGGATGGTCTGGCACTAAGCTCACTTCCTAATGCTGTTTTATTTATCAGTAGAGATGTGGCCACTGAGCCCTATCTAACAGCCATTTAAGTTGGCTGCAATCATTCTGTTCACTCTGCTGCAACTTTGGTTACTTTAAGCAAACTTGAAAAAAGCCAGGTGGAGTACGAAACATTCTCACCCGTGTTTTAAGAAAGAGGTTTAATCTTCACAACAACATTTCATAGGAACATTAGCAACATCTAACCTGACCTACCCTATCACAGGGCACAGAAATTTTGCCTTAATGATTTTGGCATTGTCTTCGCTACCTCTTAGCTGTCTCAGACTTAAATTTTAGCAGGCTACCCAAGGAGTGAAAGATAACAGAGTAGGGAAATGACCACAACACTTCACGATGTGTTCCAATATTTATACCACCAAGGCTACCCTTGAGCTAGGAGATATTCTAAAACTTAACAAATGTAAACACTTTAATATTAAAGTCAGCAGTTTCCAGATTTTATTGCACTTTAGCGAAATTTGCAGTTTTTCCCTAAGTATATACTCATGGCAAAATGATTCTTGATACATAAACATTGTCTTTGATAAATAAAATAGATCCTGCTCTTTAACTCGTTCACAGTAAGTTACATGTTAAGAATGTCAGATTATTTGGGAGCTTTTTTTAGAACTTTCATCAGAGCTGTAATTGCAACATCCTTTTTATCACAAACACTGTGACACAATTTCAGCCATGATCTCACCGATGCGGCTTGCAGGGTGCTGCTTTTTGATACACCTAGAAGTCACTCAAGAAAAGTAGCAGTTCCTTCTGTCACTCATGTGCAATGAAAATACACACGTAACACAGATGAAGAAAAAAAAACTTTCAACGGAAGAAGAAATCAGTAGAGCGACTCAGATTCTCCTCAGGGAGGTGATTCTGCCTCTCTGGTCTACTCTGTTCCAGTAAGACCCCACCTGGAGTACTGCATCTGGCTCTGGAGTCCTCAGTATGGACCTGTTGGAGCAGGTCCAGAGGAGGGCCACAAAAATTATCAGAAGAATGGAAAACCTCTCACTATGAAGAAAGGCTGAGAGACTTAGGGTCAAGTAGCATGGAGAAGAGAAGGCTCTGGGAAGACCTTATTGCAGCCTTTCAGTACTAAAGAGCCTTATAAGAAAGCTGGGGACAGACTTTTTAATGGCGCCTGTAGGTCTGTCCTGTAGGTTTTAATCTACAAGAGGGGAGATTCAGACTAGATATAAAGAAGAATTTTAAGAAGAGGGTGGTGAAAAACTGACACAGGTTGCCCAGAGAAGGATGGTAGATACCTCATCACTGGAGACATTCAAGGTTGGGTTGGATGTGGTCTGAACAACCTGATGTAGTTGAACATGTCCCTCTGTAGTTGAACATGTCCCTCTGTAGTTGAACATGTCCCTCTGTAGTTGAACATGCCCTTCCTCATTGCAGAGGGGTAAGACCAGATGACCTTTGAAGGTTCCTTCTAACCCAAACTACTCTATGGTACTATGATTCAGACTGAAAATGACAGCAAAGTCCCCAGTTAAATCACTGTCATGTACTCAGTGTCATTTGATTCTTCACTCCTCCTAAGCACTCAGAACTTTGCAACCCTTGAGAGCCAAGCCTTTTTGGGGCTACAGGACCATTGCTGATCATGTCATCTTCCATCTTCTTAGCAGTCCTCACAGTCAGTCAGAGCAGTCAACTTTCCTTGCACTCTTTCCAAAGTCCCTCCCTCTCTGTCAGTTAACACATACACTTGAAACTCGAGTTAGCATTCCCATTGTATTTTCAAGCCACAACACACATTCATAAATATTCCTTGATGTTTGTAACCTAAGATGCATCACAATTGTCATTGTCAGAACAAAAACAACAGCAATTTTAACAAAAACAAGATAACATCTTATCCAATCCCTAATTCCAATGGGAAATGCACACCATTTCCTGCATAGCTAAAACAGTGAAGAGAATAAACAAGATGATGGAGTAGCAGTAGTACAAAATATAAAAAGAAATAATAATAAAGAACTAGATCATGAGTACTGTTGGGCCTCGGAATGTGGTAGTCCATTCATTATATATTGGATGAGTTGATTTCCAAAGCTAATGAACTCCTCTGCTTTGAAGTATTGGTTCAAAAACTTCTTCCCAGTGTGGGTATTACCCAGTGCATGCAAGAGGGAGAAATTGTCTCTTGGGTCATTATTCGCAGGATCAAATACTTTCCCTTACACTCATGACACACGTGTCACAAGAAAAGCAACTGGTTATATGGAAAATTAAGAACATTACATGTATTTAAAAATATACTCATAAATTTTTATATGCTTAATGAGGCATACCAACAGAAAGCAAAGCTTGTAACATGGGGCTGAAGCTCTGTGCAGACCACTGAGCATTCAAAGTACTCAATGGTCCAAAAAGAGATGCAGAAAAATGAGACTGACAGGTGATCAAAGTCTAAAAATATTAATTATAAAAGCGATGC
Source organism: Psilopsiagon aurifrons (assembly GCA_025447955.1). NCBI lineage: Eukaryota > Metazoa > Chordata > Aves > Psittaciformes > Psittacidae > Psilopsiagon > Psilopsiagon aurifrons. The sequence continues at coordinate 8,148 of JAOEHY010036730.1, read as the reverse complement.
TTCAGTCTTTGAAGGGTGAAAGAGTACAAAACAGATCTACTGCTCAAAACATGATAGGTATACGATACATTTTTAAAAAGTACACCCATCAGATGAATAACTTTCTCATAAATTATGCTGGTTTACTACAAATACTCAGGAAAGTAGTTATTAAAACTGAATACTGAATATTAGTTTTGAGCTTATTTGTTTGCTTTTTTGTTTGTTTTCTGGGTTTTGTGGGGTTTTCTTATATGAGAGTTAACCTAGAAATTACCTTGATTGTAAGATAATGACTAAAACATTGGACCCAGTTAGACAGCTGGATCCACAGTGTAAAAGAATAGGCAGTATTTTCAGCATAAGTGTTTGAGAGACATTGAGACACATTTCAGTGTCTGCCAAGGGCTAAACAGAATCCAGAAAGCATAGCTTTAATCTTAAAATTTTAAGAAAAATATTAAGGAATAAACAATTATGAAATACTTATCTCAAGATATATGCCAGTTTGCTAGAACTGAATTACTAGCGAGCATATGTATGGTTAGTTTAAGTGATTTCTATCTTGTATTTGATGCCTTCCAATTTTCTTCTCACATACTGACAAATATATCGCAACTGTCTAAAGCACTTACCACTGCTTGCACACAAAACTCGTATCCACTTTGTCTCCTTTACATATCTCTTATCAAGCTAATCACATGAATAATTGTCTTCAATGGAAAGAGAGAAAGACAAAACATCATCAATAGAGGCTTTCAGTATATCAAAAAAAGTAGAGGCTATACACAACACAAATGACTGAGTCTGTCCATTTGTTGAATAATTGCCTTCTTCATGTACTGGGGAAGTCATTTTATCCTAATTATTGGCGAAAGCAGTCAAATAAACAACTCAAATTTGCAATTCCATTCAAGAAGGGAATTTTGTCATCTGCAGAGATCTGGAATTAGATGACAAGATGTCCTTCTGTGCTGTCTTCACATCACCAAAAGGATAAAGTTTAAAGGCTGACTGGCAAAAAGCCATTCACTAGCCCAAAAGATTAATCTTAATTTTTTGTAAATGCTTTAAGATGCAATTGAACATGAGCCAGCAGTGTGCACGCGCAACCCAGAAAGCCAACTGGGCTGCATCAAAAGGAGCGCGACCAGCAGGTGGAAGGAAGTGATCCCACCCCTCTACTCTGCTCTCAGGAGACCTCACTTGGAGTATTGTGTGCAGTTCTGGTATCCTCAGCACAAAAAGGACATGGAACTGTTGGAACAAGTCCAGAGGAAAGCCACAAGGAGGATCAGAGGACTGGCGCACATCCCAGATTAAGATAGGCTCAGAAAGTTGGGGCTGTTCAGCCTGGAGAAGAAAAGACCTCATAGCAGCCTTCCAGTATCTGAAGGGAGCCTATAAGGATGCTTGGGAGGGGCTCTTCATTAGGGACTGTAGTGATAGGACAAGGGGTAAGGGGTTCAAACTTAAACAGGGAAAGTTTAGATTGGATATAAGGAAGAAGTTCTTTACTGTGAGGGTGGTGATGCACTGGAATGGGTTGCCCAAGGAAGCTGTGAATGCTCCATTGCTGGCAGTGTTCAAGGCCAGTTTGGACAGAGCCTTGGGTGACATGGTTTAATGAGAGGTGTACCTGGCCATGGCAGGGGGGTTAGAACTAGATGATCTTAAGGTCCTTTCCAACCCTAACTTTTCTATGATTCTATGATTCTAACTCCTGTGATCAAGGAGAAATTATATGCTGTCAAATAAAGAAAAAAATCTACCTCTTAAAATCTGCCGAAAAGTCCAGAAATAAACACATTCAGAAACAGCAGTGATTTTCTTAATTCTGTATGTACATCTAAATCTAGTTAAGTGAAGTAGCATCCTTGAAGAAAATAGATCTTAATTATTTTTAGAAGAAAGGAATAAACAACAAGAAGGAAACTGGCAGTATTTTTATGTGAAATGCATTAATTTTCCAGTGAGAAATACTGATTTTCTGACATCAAAATGCTCTGAGATTGCATTCATCAGTCTAGATTTTCCTCAAATTAAAGAGTAAATAAACAAACAATTTTAACATTGTAAAAAATTAAATGTCATTATTTATCTAAAACCATTAACATTAAAGATTTTATAAAGTAAAAAAATATCAAACTCAGTCCTGTATTGCGCACTATGTCTTTTCCAGAATAGAAAACAATGGTGTAGTTTCTAATTGGCTGCATTTCAATATTGCCAGTGAAATAAAATAAAAAAACACTTGTTTAATGAGCTTTCAGAGTGATCCTCCATCTTTTCCAAGGTCATATACCTACAATTCATATAATTAGATTGAGAAAGGGAAGATTTGTCTACCCTGCTTTGAGCAAGGAGTTGGACCAAAAGAACTCTAAAGGTCCTTTGCAGCATTAATGATTCTGGAAGTCTATGAATAAAACTCCTGCCTCTTCAGAAATTATTCCCAGCTATCTTAGTTGGGCATACGGTATCGATTACCATAATACTCCAGTTCTTTGTGATCTTTAATATATTTATTTCCACAATCCTTTTGAAAGGCAAGAAAGTCTATTATCCCTATTTTATATCTAGAGGACTCAGGTACTGAAATTTAAATGTTTCTTATTAAATATTTCTATTCTATTCCTTGTGCTCATGGTTCCTTGGATGCTGCATGTATGTAGACATTTATGCACAAAATACTGAAAATATCCTCAAGTCCTTCTGGGTAATTTCATTTTCATAATTTCATACCTGGTAACTTAAAAAACTTCACAATGCTAGCAAGTTTGGGCATTTTAATTTAACCACCAGAAAAATCTTAAAACTCCTGTCAAGACAGCATCTTCAGACTTGATAGCCTACCCTGTACAAAGCCAAAGCTAAGCACTTAAACGTGTAGGATGACCATTTGAATGGCCTGCTGTATACATAGTCAAGGTGCAGATTATATTTCATAGATGGAGGTGTAAAAGCTTGCTGCTAACAAAAACATGATATTTATACAAAATACACATTAGCAACTTTATTCAGAGAGAGAAGGAAATATAAGAGTCAAAAGACTAATTGCAACAGAGCAGTCGAAACTCCTCAGGTTTGTGATCACAAAAGGGTATTAGCAGGTTAGGAAACCAAATAAAAATAATAAAAAAGAAAGTGGGGCAGGGAGAAAGTATCTTTAAACTTAATCACACAAGTATTTGACCCACAGTTCAATAACTTACTTCTAAAACTGTGATTCAAGAGATCTCCAAGACTAACTGAGGCCATGACATTTCAGTTTGACTACAGATATTATGCATAGTTCTAGCAATTTTTATGTAGAAGCATATGTTTCACTTTAACACCTAGAATGTCTCAAATGTTTACTGCTAATACATCATGAAAGCAACAAAGTGGAAATAGTAAATGTGTATAGGTTATCAGGAAAGAATATCTTCATTAAACCTATATAAACTCAGTAATATTTTCTCATCTGGACTCACTGAAATCTTAATCACAACCCTCACCATGTTTATATCCCCAGGAGTGATATTTTTTTGCTTCAGTGTGTGCTGTTCTCTTTATGGCAGAATATTTCAAAAATATTTTAGAGGAGACACTCAGCATGCTGCTAAGACTCTTTCTATCAAAGGTTGAACAACAGAGTTCTCCATAGAAAGGGTTCACTCCATTTCGTGTTCAATCTCCTGAGTAGTGTGAATTTATTAACCACTTTGAAGTGGTAAAAATGTGATGCATGTGTGTGTATAGATGATCCAAACAGTATAAAAACCAGCCAGGAAATCAATAAAGCAGCTTTTTAACAAATGCATTTCCAACCGATCAAAAGAATAGCCTAACGGCTACATACGCATGATCTAACACTCATTACATTATCATTTCAAGGAAACATCTTTTGCAACTGAAAGGTGAAGTCTTTCTGTAATGAGCTCCTTCTGAGTCAGCAACAAGACCCTTTTTTACAGGGCTGAGACAAAATAAATATGTGCCAAACACCAGGGAGGAATTATTCCTCGCAAACAAATGCTTTTCTGCATGCAAGGACTCTTTCTTTGAATTAGTTTGCTTCTTAAAAGAAAGGAAATGTAGAGAGAAGGGGGTCTTTAATCTAGGACCTTTCCATTAAAACAGAAAAAACGTAACTCATCAGTGGTTGGCTCTGAGGGATGAGTAAGAGGGGGGAAATTTATTCTGTCTGGCATTAGCAGATTCAAATATATGCTGAATGCAGAATGGGATTTGAGCTGGCCCTGGACATGTTCTCTGATATTTTCCACACGTCTCACTTGGAGGAATGCTTCCCTCACTAGCAGTATAAAAGATGAATACATTTTTCAAATTAAGGAGATGTTATACCTGAAACAAGAGGCTTTGTTTAGATTTTAAGAGACTATAAAAGGTGCAGGTTACATCCTCAGATAGCATAAATTATCAAAGGTCTGCCAAGCCACAAATTACAGAAATCAATGAATAGGCCCTAACTATACTACTGTATCTTTGTTTCCATGCTGTTTTGCTGAGAATCACTAGTAAGAAAGCAAGAAGCAAAAGTGGTTCTTTTCTGTAGTAGATATTTAGTTGGTTGACCAGAAATATTTGGCATCTATGACAGATTATGATGCAAGACATCTTTTTCTTCCCTCCTTTACTCAGAAGATTCTCTTATAAATAAAACCACATCCTAAAAATTACTGCTAAGGAAACAAGAAACCACTACAAATAACCACTATGCATTACAACTTTTCTGGGAATTTAACTTTTTTTTCTTTTGAAGTAGTGATAATGGCTTGGGGCCATCACATTGCCCTATAGTTCATTCTAAAGTAGTAAGGCAACTCAGTATCCTTAAGAAGTGTTTGGGTTACACAATCAAATTACATTTTCAAAGGAAAGTGCTGGCTCACAAAGTGTCATTGTCTCTGCCCTCATCAGTTAAAATCATATGTAGCCATTACCAAAACATATGCAATCAGGGCAGTCTTCTGCATCTCCAAGCTGGAGTGCAGTATGGGAAATAAAACATTTCCCCACTGCATTCATTCAGGGACTACTGATAAAGCAAGTTGCTGATGTAGAACCAGGCAGGGCAAGCCCAACTCCTCTGTTTTCTATAGCACCTTTTTTGTCTGGGGTAATGTAGTTTGCCGTATAAATCATACTGGCAAGAGCACACATAAGGGTTCCCACAGGGACTGGAATCAGAAAATCTTGTCCCTTTATATTCCCTCACAGTGCTTCAGAGAGAGAGTGAGAAGATCCTTTGTTTATGTGCTAACCATGACCCCTCAAAACTAAAAGCAAAAATAGAATTAATCTCTAATATTATGTCTTCACTGTTAATGTCTATGTCTGAAACTCTTCAATCCAGGCTTGCCTGAAACCAAATGGATAAAACCAAGTGCATTTAGGGCATGATTTCTCTAACCAAACAAAAATGTCTTCTCTTGAAAAGATAAATCACATCCTAGAAATTCCTGTTTCTCTTGTCTTTTGATGAGATGACTAGCTCAGGCATAGACAGGCATTTACTCTGTAGATGCTTATATGTGATAAGCAAAATCAGTTCAGGGAAGCATCCTGCTTTGCAGTTTGCTGTATTTTGGTAACTATGACATCTGTGCACCAGCTCCTGCAATTCTCTGTATAATCTAGCAGCTTCAAAAGAAAAAAATAAATAAAATAAAAAATAGCACCCTTCTCATGGAATTTGTAAACCAAGAGGGAAAAATAAATCTCTTTAAATCTGTTCTTTTTTGGTTTTCTTCCTTGTCTCTGAAAATTGGGGGTTTTGGTTTCTATGGTACATTTGGGTTTGTGCACATGCACACTTCTCTGCATCAAATTCCCCTAGCTTCAAGTAGAAAATGGATACTATTTTCTACTCTAGTAGTAACAACCTTCACGCTTTTGTTGGCATGTTGACATGGCAGGCCAGTTTATGGATTTACTTCTTTTTCTTGTCATCACTTTCAAACCTTTCTTAGACAGCCCTCTTTCTTTTCCTATTGCTTCCTTTTTACCACCAGCCTTCAGTTGCCTTAAAGGATTTCAGAGGATGCTGGAGGAAGAAAACAGTAGAAAAAATGTGGAGTAAGGTAAAGAGAGGGGAAAAAAAGTGACAGTTTTATACTGTTGCTGTCCCCAAGGCACAAGTCTGTCTTTTCACCTTTTCCTAAAGATGTGGAGCATTTCTGCTTCTTTAACCAGCCGTATACTTCAAAAGTAAACAAACCAAGTGGATAGTTGGAAATTTCCTCACATTCGTACTAGAAAATTAATGTTGGGGGGACAAACTGTGTATGAAGTTTGCTGCAGATCACAAGGAACAGAGGAAGACCCTTTGGCTAGCAGATTTTTTTTTTATTTTTTTTTTTTTGTGAAATAGAAGCATTCATTCTATGGTCATAAGGCAAAAAGCTTTCAAGTCTAATATTAACAAGAAGAACAATCACTAAGGTGAAGCAGGTCCTGCCCTTTTCTTTCATCCTTTGTTTCTTTTTTCGAGGTTTTGGGTAGAGCAATATGTGCCCCTTCCAAATCCCCCATTCAGATTATTCTAAATGAGATTACACATCAGTACTGAAAGGTGCTACAACCTGTGTAGCTGGTAACTTTTTCCATAAAGTGAATGACATTTCTGCTATTATCCTTGCTTGCAATAAGAGCTGCTGAAATAGATGGGGCTTTTTTTGTGTGCACATGTTATATTGTTAATTGTAGCATTCATATTTACTATCATCTTGCTACAAAGAAGATTGCACCTTTTAATATTTTGTAATTTATAGCATGCTCTTGCAATGGCTAAATATATGTTAGATTTTAGGTTTTTATTCTTGACCTGTCACTGAAGCATTTGAATATGCCTCAACAGGAGTATTTACTCTCTCATTTTCTGCTGTGGATGGTACCTAATGTTAAAATGTTAGCAACTAAGTGAAATAACAAAATCTTTACAATTTGACCTTCCAAGTCCACCTTTCCCAAAAGCAAAGCTAATTTATATGATAATTAAAAGGAAATTGGAAATTTTTGCGTTTCACTGAAAGAATCCCTGAGATGAAGATATCAGTTAATACAAATTTTGCAAGGACTGGAACCATAATAAACCTATTTTAATACACTTAGTTTAGGTTGCAATAGTGTTTCTGTGCTTTCAGTAACTTAAAATATATTAATGTGTTAAAATATTCAAGGTACAGCAATAACCCTTAAGATAGTAAACAAATTCTCAATATACAGATTAAGCTGAATGATTGGAAGGGTAAGACATGCCAATGATAAAAGCTGAGTTTAAAGTAAAAATATAAGAGCAGCACGAAAGAAATAGATCATTAAAAAAGAACAGCACATTCTCAGCCTGGATTTTCTCTTATTATGCCGCTTTTGGCAAGGTGGACTTTTATTTCATTTGATGCTATAAATCAATAGTCACACAATGAGTCTCACATTTTCCCTTCCAGTCAAGTTTCCAAGACTGAAACTTCCTGAGCACATCTGCTGTTGACAAGCACCAGGGAAAGTAAAGCAAACACAATTGAAAGGTCCTAGCTGCTGCTCCTGCTGCTGCTGCTCCTAAGAGTGTTTGCTTTTGCCTCACTGATCACCTGCCATCTTACTTTATGCAGATGGCATCCCAGCTGCTATGTGACCATACAAAAAAGGTCAGTTTACACACAGCCCAACAGGTAATATTACTACAATAGAATTTGCAGCTTCCCCTCCTGCTTTAAACTAAGGGGCCTCAAACTGGCTCAATATGAACTGCATAATGAACAATTTCGACAAAAACCCCTTGTGTAACTGAGTATAAATTTGCCAGGCCATCAAGTTTTCTATGCTTCCCTGCATTTTCATCCTATACTTAAACTGCAAGTTAAAACTATTTATTCGTATGTGGTTCGCATGCAGCCTCCACGTGATTTCTTTATTATTATCTCACCTGAAGTTGGCACTGGCAGTTGGAGTTGCTTAATGATGCAATACAGTGATTGATGCATGATCAGAATCACTCAAAGGGAACACAGGAGAGCAGAGAAGGAGCAGAATACTGTCAAGCTTTCCTTCTGTGCTTGCAGGGGGCACTCCCAAGCACATTTCAGTCTTTCCGACACATGGAGATCCTGGACAACAGAGAGTGCAGTAACACATGCCCTCCTCAAAGCAGAGCATTGGAGG